>JAVKPL010011549.1:0-240000 GCA_032173675.1 Gastrolobium villosum | reverse complement strand
AAATAGTGTACAGTTGTACGCTATATTATATACCATAGGGAAAAAAATATAATTTTACATGATCATATTTAGAATGAAATTATACCCTGAATTATTCCAGCCGAGCACCGTCCCTCACTTACCTACCACAGACAAAGCCAACTAAAACGACGTCGCAACTTTAATTTTGTATACCTAATTTTTTTTTTTCAGAAATATAATTTTTTCTTTTTATTAATAATTATGGATGAGATAGGAAATTGGTATGCATACGCAGCGCACTAAGAAGGGTTTTTTGTCACCCTTCTGTTCTCACGCACGCAGTTCTCTCTTCTCTTCTCACCCCGCAGAAGAGAGAGAAATATCCAATCCATCCATCCATCTATCTTTCCCTTCCCTTCTTTCCTCTTTCTCTCTTTCTCTTTCTCTAATTTTTTTTTCTATTGAATCGGACGGCGAAGATCTCATCAAGAAGCGAGAGATCGTGAGGTATGCAGCAAGGTGATCAAACGGTGTTGAGTTTGAGGCCTGGTGGCGGTCGAGGCGGCAGGCTTCTTGGTCCTCGATTCGATTCATCTTCATCAACGACGTCTGCTTCTCCTGCGTTTGGCTCTTTTTCCGCTGATCTTCCTCTCTTGCGTCCCCATGGCGCCACTTCTTCATTCTCTATTAAGGTATATCTATTCCTTCGCTATCATATCCTCTGGATCTGCCTTTTCTTCGCTTTAACCTCTTAATTTCACGCTCTTTTAATTAAAGTTTATCATTTTTTCTTTGTCTATTTATAAAAAATTGATTGCTTTTTATTGATTTTGTGTCATTGTTTGTGTTGTCAAGGAGTTAGAAGGATTCTGTTCATAAATACAGGATTTCTTTTTTCTATTAATATTATTACTATTTGGATCTCGTGTTAACTTGATTAATATCGAGACACAATCTGTTTTTTTTTTTTTTTTTAAATTAAAATTTGACATGTGAGGTCTTATGCTTAAGTTTGAATTTCGGGAATAATCTGTTTCCACCTGGCTGGTGTTCATTTGGCGCTCGGGGGTTTTTTATGTGTGTTTTTTTGTCCCATTCGTAGATTGGATGTGTCTGGATTTGAGGAATGTGTAACGTGGAGTTTAACTAATTTGTCTTGCAACATCATTAGGTAAGAAAACATAAAGACAACCCTTCAGAAGAATTAACTAACAGAAACTTAAAAGGGAGAAAGATATAACTCTTGTAGTTACTGTCTTTGTTCAGTGTCTAGCTGCTAGGTTTTAAGTTAATAGCCGTAAGACAAAGGAAAAACCGAATTTGAATGTCCTAATTCTTGGTGGGGCACTAAGTACGTGTACCTCCTGTAAATATGGACAAAAAGCAACATGTGGGCTTTAGGTGGGCTTGACTAAATTTCAATTTGCCCATAAAGGTCTCACATACATGGAATTTAATTTCAGAATTCTGGTGGATGCCAAGACTGACTTAGAATCTGATATAATTTCCTTGGTATACTGGTCTATATACGTTTTTTTTAATGAATCAATCATCCACATTTCACTGTGAGTGCTGCCTCGAACTGCTTCTTTTCCTGTAGAGCTAGTTTTAAAGGAGTTGTGATAAATCTTCCACTTTTTTGTTCTGAAGGCAATGCCTGTAAAGACAACAAAATGAATTTCTTGAAATGTGAAAATATTTTTGAGTTTTTTGACATAACCAATATATCTACAAACTAATTTCTTAAATGGTGAATTTTTTCTTTTTTAATCCACACAATATTGCTACAGGATGGTTTATCATTTGGTTTCTTATAGAGTGATTTTTTAATGTATAATTATTTTTATCGCATGATTCATGAAGGATGTGGCTTAAAAACAATCAATAGATATTTTCACTGTAATGCTTGTGCGTAGAACTTAGTGTCATTGAACTCTAAATTTATTATTGGTGTATGATCTTATCCATCTACCTCTGAATCGTCTTGTTCGTTTTGAGTTATATTTAACTGTGTACTATGTTAAGGAATTTATATCTAAGTACTTCTGGCTTTATAGGCTGGAGATTCACGGTTTGAGGGTCGTGAGCGTGTGCGATATACCAGAGATCAGCTTCTACAGCTTAGAGAGGTAATTGATACATGTTCTTGTTGCTTAAGTGTTATTTTGAATTAGTTAACTTTTTGTGAGGGAGATTTCTTTCATCCATCTGCTGCCTATCTGCGATCCTTTCCCTATCAATTAGAGAAATGTTGTGCTAATCAACATTCTGTTATGGCTGGTTGTTGGATTTATCTTGTTAATTGTTTTTGTGTATTAGATTTCCTTGTATGCAGTGTTCTCTGCCTTAATTTTACTTATATTTGTTAGACATCAATGAAGGCCGTCAGGATTTTTTTACTAAAGTATCTGTCTCACTAAAAGGCACCTGATGTTGTTCCCTGAACCTCTGTATAAATGTTCTGCATATTTTTTGGCCTCTTTTTCCTTTTCTCTCTGGGGAACTACTTTTGAGACCATGTATTTCAGTGTTTTTGTAACTAATATGTTTCGACTTTTGTCTGACTGTTGAATTGTTTTACTCATAGGCCATTGAGGTCCTTGATGATGTTTTGAAGATCAAAGAAGATATTGAAGCTGAACTTTTAGGTGAAGATCAAAGTTGGGGTCGCACAGAAAACAACGTGAGTGTCTTTTCTGTCTTTTATTTTTGCTGTTAACTTTCTGAGGCCCTAATCCTCTTTCATTCTGTTTGGTAAGTTGATTGACGGGGTTGTACGGTTGGTTTATTTTTGGCTGTGATCATACTATTATCATACAGGGACTCATTAATGAATAAAAAAGTCTCGTGTTTGTATTTCATGCTGCTATATTTATTCTTTTGATAGGTGAAACTAAATGCTATCAGTTTATGAATTTATTCATGATCATCTTCAAAATAATAAGTTCAATTTTTTATAATAATGTTTATATTATCTTCTGCAGCCCCCAAATCAAATTCAAAATCGATATTCTGAGCCAGATACCCGTGACTGGCGTGGTAGATCTGGACCACTTCCTGCTAATGCAGATGAGAGGTCTTGGGATAATCTCAAGGAGAATAGGGAGTTTGGCAATTCTAGTCAGGTTAACCGTCAAGACCAACTGAATTCTCAGTTTGGAAGGGCACAAAACCAAGGGGTAATAAACATTGGTAGAAATGTATTATATCTGTTTTGTAATTAATATTTTATGAGTTCAAATTTGATCCAATGTTAATGTAAAACTTCTTACTTTATTAGTGAACAAGATAGTGCCGTGTTATTATAGTAACTAATTTTTTTTTTTTCCTCTTGGAGTAAAACCTTTTAAATTGGTGACATTGTATTGTTCACTCATAGTGTACAATGAATAGATTGTTTTATCTTATTTATAGCTCTTCTGTCTCTGTATTAATTCAGGGAGGACCTACTACTCTAGTCAAGGCTGAGGTGCCATGGTCAGCTAGAAGGGGAAGTCTCTCTGAAAATGATCGTGTCTTGAAGACTGTTAAAGGGTAATATGCTTTTATTTTTTAAAACTAGTTAATAGTTTGATGTGAATATGCTTTTGACTTTGACATGTGGTAGATTTCTACATTTTCATGTATGTAATCAAGAACAGTTCTGAGGGACCATATCATACTAAATGTGAAAAATAATCGGAAGTCATTATTTGTGAGTTGTGACAAGATTCTTTAATTTATTTATTTTCCTGTATAAACTAGTGAACTACTTTTAAACATTTTTTTTTTCTTCACTTATTTAACTCTATTAAGAGCCTTGAAAATTGCATGGCTCCTGCTATTGCTTTACTAAATGCTGTTCACCACTTCAATGCAGAATACTAAATAAGTTGACTCCTGAGAAATTTGATCTCCTGAAGGGTCAGTTGATTGATGCTGGCATTACATCAGCTGACATATTGAAGGTTGGTCTTTATTTTCTGTTTAAAATATATATATGTTCACATCCTTGTTCTTAATTGACTTGCTTTGCAAATGCAGGGAGTCATTTCGCTGATTTTTGATAAGGCAGTGCTAGAACCAACATTTTGCCCCATGTATGCTCTGCTGTGTTCTGATCTTAATGAAAAGCTGCCTCCATTCCCATCCGACGAACCTGGTGGGAAAGAAATCACTTTCAAACGAGTACTCTTGAATATCTGCCAGGAGGCTTTTGAAGGTGCAGATAAACTGAGGGAAGAAGTAAGGCAGATGACTGCCCCTGAGCAGGAGATGGAACGACGGGACAAGGAAAGACTTGTCAAGCTTCGTACCCTTGGAAACATCCGTTTAATTGGTGAGCTGCTGAAGCAAAAAATGGTTCCTGAAAAGATTGTTCATCACATTGTGCAGGTTCTAGCAGGACTTGAAACTTGACTGTTACATAATATAATTCTTGTTATTTTGGGAACATGCACTTACTGCATGGTTAACTGATACTTGGAACAGGAGCTTTTAGGACCTCCGGACAGCAAGGTTTGTCCAGCTGAGGAAAATGTTGAAGCCATATGTCAATTTTTCATCACTATTGGTAAGCAGCTTGATGAAAGCCCAAAATCACGGCGTATAAATGACGTGTACTTTAGCCGGTTGAAAGAATTGAGCACAAATCCCCAACTTGTGCTACGGCTGAGGTTTATGGTTCGGGATGTTTTAGATTTGCGTGCTTGTAACTGGATTCCAAGACGCGAAGAGGTAAGTTTACACAATTTATTATTCTGTAGATATGTTATACCTCAATTATTGAAGGAACTTTTTTTATTATCAACTATAAATGTTTACTCGTGTAGGTGAGAGCCAAAACCATAACTGAAATTCATTCAGAGGCAGAGAAAAATCTTGGATTGCGTCCAGGTGCCACTGCAAGTATGAGAAATACCCGTGGTGTAATTTCTGGTGTTCAAGGAAATACCAGCACTGGGGGCTTCCCCATTGCCCGACCTGGTACAGGGGGTTTAATGCCTGGGATGCCAGGGACCAGGAAGATGCCTGGGATGCCAGGAATTGATAGTGACAACTGGGAGATTCCTAGGAATAGGTCAATGCCAAGAGGAGACATATCAGGCATGCAAACTGGAGGACGTGGCCAATCTCCTTTGATTTCCAAGTCATCAGCCCTGAACTCAAAGTTACTGCCCCAAGGTAGTGGTGGTCTTATAAGTGGTAGAAGTAGTGCCCTAGTGCATGGAGGTGGTGCTTCTTCTTCTGCTCTTCCAGCAGCAAACATTGGGTTAGGTACTGAACCTGCACCTCAAATCCCTCCGCCTGTTAAAGCTATATCTGCTGAATCCTCTGAGAAGCCAGAGGCTCCAGCTGCTGAGAAGCCAGAGGCTCCAGCTGCAAAATTGAATACTGCCGATCTTCACCGCAAAACTGTTTCTCTTCTCGAAGAATATTTCGGTGTTCGGCTTTTGGACGAGGCATTATGCTGTGTGGAGGAATTAAAATCTCCAGCTTATCACCCTGAGGTTGTCAAGGAAGCCATTTCCCTTGCACTAGATAAAAGTCCGCCATGTGTCCAACCTGTTGCCAATCTTCTGGAGCATCTGTTTAATAAGAAGATTCTTTCAGCGAGAGACATTGGGACTGGATGTTTGTTATTTGGTTCTATGCTGGATGATATTGGCATAGATTTACCTAAAGCACCAAATAATTTTGGTGAGATAGTAGGAAAACTAATTTTGGCTGGGGGTTTGGATTTTAAGGTGGTGGCAGAGATCCTCAAGAAGGTGGACGATGACCGGTTCCAGAAAGCAATATTTGACTCTGCACTGCAGGTAATTAGCTCTGCAGCATCTGGGCAAGCTGTGTTGGATTCACAAGCATCTGATATTGAGGCCTGTCGGAGTCTATTCGAGTGAATCTCAGATTACTGATCTTTGTTACTGGATGAACATCTCTGCCCTGTTTCACTGCTTTCAAATTCCCTTCCCTTTACGCTCACTTTTTTAGTTAGAGCATTTTGTATTACAGTATGTTATAAAAGTGGAGTTTCCAGTTCAGGTATTTTCATCGAGTTGTATAATTTTTTGTTTTGATGTCGTTAGAGGTGTTTATTGAGGGAAAGTCAAACCATAAAGCTACGGATTTTGTCTTCCAAGAGAGTGGCCCATCCATCCGCGGGTCCAAATGTTTTTTTTGTTTTGTATTTCATTAGTTTCCATTTTATTATTAATTTTCTTGACAGTAATTGTTAAACTGGTCAGTTCATAAATATCATTGTCTGTTACTTCCACCAGTTTTTCTTTTAGTATTTAGATTTCTGCCTTCTTGTGGGTGCATATCTAACTTACAATCACGTCTTTCATTCCTGTAGAAAGGAGGTATATACTCTCTACTGAGTCCTAACAATAACGTTGACATGTAAATTGTCATTCATTATTATTTGTATTAAAACATGGAAATTTGGATATCGATTTGTACTATTTTACAATGGGATTAAGTAATGTTATTATCAATGTTTTGTGAATCAATGATTATTATTTATTATGAATTAATAAGGTTATCACTTATTGTGAATTAATAATTAGTTAATGAGTTTAATTTGTGAAAATAATAATTCTTAATTTGTAGAAATCAATAGTTAATATATAATAATAACATTATTTGGTAATAAAAATATTATATTTTTTTTACTAGTTTGTTCGATGGCTCGATTCACGCAACATATATTTATGTTTTTTTTTATTTGTTTTTAAAAGAGAAGTTTGACCAAAACATTTTTAGAGCTCTCAGCTTTTAATTTCTTTTTTCTTTTACTAAGAGAGAACAAAATCAAAAACTGACTTTAATAACTTATTTTTAGCTTTAACAAAAATCAGGCCAAACAGGTTTTAAATGTGTTTCGATCTGGTTTGTCAGTGTCTCGGCAGCACAAGTAGTCGGTATTTCTCGGAAATTTTTAATATACTCCAGAACCACCGTGGTCCTTCTATTAAAAAATTGACACGTTATTAAATTATTATTTTTTTCTCTCTCCTCTCTCCTCAACCTTTTCTCTTTTTCTCTCATCTCATTACCACCCTATTTTTTTTACTCCGGGAGCACTATTTCTCTTATCAATTATAGTAAAAAATAATATTTTTGCACTATTGTGCTTTTATATTTATTTTCACTCATATCCCACATTTTTTATTTTATTTTTGGGCAAAGGAGTATGAGAATTTATTTTATTTTATTTTTCGAACTTCATTTTAATATAAACCTCCCCATAGGTTTCGCGCCTTTTCCAATTGGACTCATGTTGATGTGAAGCACATGGCAGAGAGTTCGAACGACGAATCGCTGAAGCTTGCGGTAGCGATCTCGCTTCTCCGATCAAAGGTTCTGAAAAACATAAAGGATCCTAATGCGCTTTCTCCTTCGCAATCTGACGCTCTTCTCCGTTGGAAGCGAAAGGTTCCAAATTCTTCCTTTTTTTCTTCTCAATCTCATGCGTTTTCCCTTCCATTCTTCGTTATTTTTTGTTCGGATTCACAGGCTAAGGAAAGAAAGCAAGAGATTCTGAGGCTCAGAGAAGATCTGAAGGAAGTTCAAGGTTCTATCTCCATCCTTTCTCCTTTGTATCCATCCATATTCACGGACATTAACGAATTGATTCTGAGTTTCTGTATATAGATACTTCGCATTGCGATCTCTTCCCAGAGAGTGCTTCTTGCAAGTGTTATTTCTTCGACAACTCGGGGGAATTAAGCCCTAAGCACCATGGAAATGGCTCTCACGGCAGATTCAACGACGTCCTTCGCCGTAGATTTTTAAGACAAGGTTTCATTATCATTGTCTTTTTCATCTTTGTTTCAGCACCTGCTCTTGAATGCTTTATTGACGTTGAAATTTCGCTTTCTATAGTGCGCTTTAAGGAAAGGAGGAAAAGAGTAGGTTCTTCTTCTTCTTCGAGTCACCAGCGGCTTTCTTTAGGTACATAGTTACAGCACTTGTGGTTATACACGAGTATTAGATTGCGTGGTAATACTCAGAGGTTATCTATGTATTTCATAATTTGTAATTAGAATGATGGCTTTCTCGATTAGAACAAGATTACGCTTTAGCTGTCCATGCTAAGCTACCTGTGGGAATTTTGAAATTAATGGAGTTGAACTAAATCTGTTCTATATTTTGAAACTAAAACCGCAGGTTTAATTGAGGAGGATGAAACAGAGCAGCTTAGAGCCTCTGTTGATTTTCTTGTGGAGCTGTGTGATTCTGTATCACCTGTCAAGGTGCTTCACTACTCTCTCTTTTTTTTTTTGATATAAAAAAAAAGAACATTTAATATATAAATAATGCAGTTCGTGGTAGAGTTCATAGAAATACTGGTGTTATTACATAGAATGTAATATTTTTTTTGACTTGCTATGCATGTGGCGAATTCATTGTATTTTGCAGGTGGATGATTCGAAGTTTGCAAACCTGGCACATCAAGCTGTAGACTTTATATTGGGTATTCTGCTCTTTTCATTGAGGGAATTTTCCTACTATTTTTTAATTAAATAATTGAAATCATATATCTATCGATCGTGTTCTGCTTTTTTTATCTTTAAAATTCCGTGAAACTATAACTTTTGGATTCACAGTCAATTCTTAAGTAGCAAAGACTTTATTCCATCCATACCTTTGCCTCAAGGTATTTTTTTAGATTTCTCCATCTATTCATGTATCAATCTGCGTATCGAACTCAGACCACTAATTAAGTTGAAATAACCTTGTGACTATTGATCCTTTGGTTGTAGATATTATTTTTGAGTACTTGAACTGGATAATTTTATGTTTTTTATTTTAGAGTAAGGCCTAGGACCCACCTTGTGGGCCTGGTGAAGGGGAACTGGGCAGAGAGAAGGTGGGGGATAGGGAAAGGAAAATTGGGATAGATAACATTTGTGAGGATCGAGCCCCATTGCTCTTGCTATATGTCTGTAGCTCCTACCAATTGTGCTGCTAACACGGGTCAGTTATTTAATGAATTTTGGCTGCGGAGTTATGAGCCAGATAATATAATTCTAACTGTACTGCACAACGATTTAAGTTGTAAACACACAAGCCCATGGTTAGTCTCCCACTCTCTCCTTCAAACTTCTGATGAGCTGAGGAACGTATTATAGGTTCCGTACTTCCCATTCCTAACATCTATTGGTACTTCGAGTGATGAGCAGAGTTCAAATTTAACCTCTTGAGCTCTAACAATTGTTTCACTTTGATTTTTATGGTTTCGTTATGGATCACCATAATATGATGTAACCCAAAGCCATAATTCTTTGTTTTCCACACTGAAGATTATTGTATTTCGTTTCTGAAGTTTCATTGAAGAATCTTTTATCTATGGGAAGGAACCTGGAACTCGTTGAAGGAATTATCAACAGCCTGGTTACACGCTTGACTAGGCAGATGTGCTCGCTCTTGTCAGAAAATGGTATCACAAATTTGAGATTGATTATGACAATAAATGTTGTTTGTGAAGATTCACCATTAAATGTTATCCTTTAATTCTTAATAACTGGAACTATTGACTTATGGTCTTTTCTTTTTGTACCCTGACTTATGGTCTTTTTGTTGCGTTTCCTTTCTCAAATTCGTATCTTTTAGGGTTTCAACACACTGACAGCAATGCACAATATTGTATTCAGCATTTGATCCGTAAACTTGGAAGCGAGCCCTATATTGGTCAGAGAGCAATACTTTCAGTTTGTCAAAGAATTTTGGTGCTGGCAGAACGTTTGCTTTTCTCTGATCCTTTTGATGATGCTTTTCCTGACATGCATGAATGTATGTTCATAATGTAAGTTATTTGCAAATGCATATTAGCATAATCTCCAGATTCATAAATCATAATGAATAGCTCAATACAGGTTTTCCAAAAGGAATAGTGTTTTTAAAGACATAACATTTATCTGATTTTCACTTGTGGATGTCAGGATCCAGCTTATCGAGTTCTTGGTATCAGATCACTTATTAGAGTGGTCAAAAGCTGAAGATTTTGATAACAGTATGCTTCATACTTTTTGCCTATGTTTATTTTTCTACATATGTTCTTCCTCAAAAGCAATTCCCTGTTATCTCGAGCCTTGATTTCTATGATCCACAACAAATAAAAGACTGTCACAACCAATTTTTTAATTTCTTAACTATTATATTACGTTTTTTTTATAATTCTCCTTCAATTTGTCTTATGTTGCGAACTCGGCAAGTATACCGATCGTTCCAAGTAATAAAAGTGATAAGTAAGTATCGTCTCCACAGGGATTGTAGACCAAGTACTATAATAACCAGTCCCCTTAAGTTGAATGGATCAAAAGAGGGTAGCAATAGTTGTTGGTTTAAAAACAAAAAGTAAATTAAAAAGTAAATTGCGTATTTTAGGGTTTTCTTAAAAAAGAGATGAAGAGAGATTGAATTATAAGAATTGTGAAAAACAATTGTGAAAAGATTGCAGTAAGAGTTTGAAGATTGGGTCCCCACCTTGTAATCTGAATGTAAATTTACATATGAATTACCCTTTGATCAAACAATTCACCATCTTTTATTTAATCGGTTAAACCCTAATTCCTTAGAGATCTTAACCTTATTAATCTTATTAGAACCCTAATCCCTTAGAGATTCCTTTTCAGGTTAATCATGCAATTCGGTGAATCTTTCACGTTAGCAATTCATGTAGCCTATCCCTAGTGCTTACATGAACAGCTATTTTCCTCCTGTTCGGGAATTAGGATCCCAATATTCCTATTGTGAATCCTAACCCTAGTGATCTATTGGAATGATCAGATCTAAAAGAACAATGAGATGAAGAGCGAAGGAAAATAGATGCAGAAAGATAAACATATATAAATCAGATCCAAACTACAAGGGGTTCACATTCAGGGTTGTGACCCTTACCACAATACTAAGATCTAGCCAACCATATTCATGGCTGATCTCAAATAAAATCCAACAAGAAAGTAAATTACAAGAATGATCGAAGAAAGAACGAAGAACAGCCTCTTTTCCTCACAATGACGGTCTCCTCTAGGTTAAGAACCAGTATATCTTCATTCAGAATTGCACCTCCCTATTTATAGACCAATTTTTCCTCTTATTCCAATTTTGCCCTTTGACAGCACAACTGTAGCTTTCATAACTGACGCTATGAGCGTCAAATCCACGCTGTGAGCGTGGATGCCTCTGTAATCCCACGCTTGCAGCGTCAACCTCACGCTGTGAGCGTGGATGCTTCTGTAATCCCACGCTTGCAGCGTCAATCTCACGCTGTGAGCGTGGATGCCTCTGTAATCCCATGCTTGCAGCGTCAATCTCACGCTGTGAGCGTGGATGCCTCTGTCTTTCCACGCTTTCAGCGTCAACCTCACGTTGTGAGCGTGGATCTTGCTTTTGGCCAATCCTCATTTTCCTTCCAGATTTGTTTGTTTTTTCCTGAAAATGAGCATAAAATCAGTTAAACACTCTTGAATGTGGATTTTAAGGATTACAATAAGAACTATTGCTTTTTAGATGAGGAATAGTTCATTATTCTTCTCTTTTTGGCTTGAATTTACTTATGTGCTGGCGGCACATCATCTTACCAACCAAATATTCATGTTAACCAATTTTAAGTGGTAACCAACTAACCATGATATTACAGTGATCTTTGAAGATTGGGTGACATCAGTTATCCAGGCAAGAAAAGCATTAGAACTCCTGGAAAGCAGAAATGGACTGTATGCGCTCTATATGGACCGAGTCACAGGTGAATTGGCAAAACAAGTTGCTGGAGTCTCATCGCTTCAGAAGCTTGAACCGGATATTTTTAATAGCCTGTTTAGCTAAACATTGATTCAATTGTAAGTAATATGCCGATTTATCGCCCATATAGGAAAAATTGCTATAGATTAAAATGAAAAAGAGTGTAGTGCCTGTTAACGGTGCTTGAGTAAGATAGGCGTGCATTACTGCATGGATTTGCACTTGTACATAGATTCTTATATTAGTTTACGTTGCTTGCGGAACTATTGAGGTTAGGATAGGATGCAGTCGCACCAAAATGTTGAAGTGTACTTTCTGATTTGACGCCTTCACTGTAAAACTTTGAAAAGGGGATGGTTGCATAGTTTCTTCATTTTCCAGTCTCGGTCAACTTCTATTTATAGATATGGTTGACAGACTGGAAAATGAAGAAACTCTGCAACCATCCCTTTTTCAAAGTTTTACATGCAGAGTCTGGTCGGATATGATGTCTTGAATTATTTTTTGGCATGCCAACTAATTTCTACATTGAAGTAGACGCGAAAATATGTGATGATTAGTGAGATATTGCCTTCAGTCTTAAAATATCCTTGACCATGATTCTAATTGGTATAATCGTAAAAGTATTACACGTCTTCAAGGAAAGATTCACTCATTTGTTGAACTTCGTTCTTGCTTCTTCTTCAAGATGGCTTTATTTAGGTAATGTGGACGAGGGTGAGATTTGGTGTTTAAATTACTTTACAAACTTTGAAGTTATTAATAGACCAGACGATAACATTTTGGAGGCATTGTGATTTCCACTCCTCAAACCACTATGTATCAATATATTAGCCTCGTATATGCTTCTTACTGTCTTCTGCTTGATAAATACAATTATGTGAATATTTTTTCTAATTTTCACCCGTCGGGTACCGTAGTTGGCCCTTAGCAGAGGCGCGGTCACAACGGCTGCCAACTTCAGCTGATGAGGGAGCCGTAAATTCACGAACAAATAGAGTTCTTAGCCATCAACTTTTACAGAAGTGGCTATTGACTTTTGACACAGCACAACCTCTTCACAGCACAAAGTTTATTCCGTACTCAACATTAAGGTGGATGGAAATAGCAACTAGTCAGCGATCTGCCGATGCGAAAGGGTATGGAATACTCTTACGGCTAGCAGGTATTCCTTAATTTTAATCTCTTCTTGATCTTAGGTAAAAAGAGGAAGAATATCAACATTTTCTAGCTAGAAGATTTTGAAATCTGTAAAAAAAATAATTATAACGCAGGGGTAAATTTGAACTGCAACGCCTACTGGATCATTACGTTAATAGGGGTCACCATTTTTGTAGTACATCATCTTCCCGACAAAAAGAATAAAAACCTTGTTTACCACCTGCTTAATCTTTGCCAAACTTAAAAAGGATGAAATCAAACTCCACTGAGCCGAAAGAGGGTCTCTTTAATTTTCTTGGTTTTGTGCATTTTCTAGATAAACTTATTTCAACGGAATCTTATCTTTAAACCTCATTCAAGGAACTTGCAACCAAATCACAAGAAAAAGCTCGGGACAGTCCAATGGTCTCTTTATCCCCTTCACATTTCCGTCACCACAGTTCTGAAAGAATACATTCTCAACCAATGTTCGTTATTCATTATGCTTAGTTATTCCGTTTAACAGAAAAAATACCATAAACCAGATACGATGGTAAGTTGGCAAAATTATTAAATGAAATAAATAAAGCATCTGCATGTGTCTCATTTCCAGAAAGGAATCCATTCGAAGAGTGCAAATCCAGCCATTTGGGGTACTATAAGCATCTTCATTTAAAAAAAATTCTCTTAGCCCTTGATAAATTATTTCTGTTTGATATACCGTAGCTGCCCCTGCCAGCAGTGAATTTCTGTGGGCTCCAACCTCATTATAAATAATAAACTTAAACACAAATCCAAGTGCATCTCCACAAACTACTTTACTTTTTGGTATTGCCTTAACACCACTAATCCCTTGAAAGTTTACATTCAAACAAGTTCAAGACATGAGCAAAACACAAGTTACATGGTTCTTTTTGTTGTTCAACATCCTCACCTATGCAGCATATGGAAGCACAAGCACTGCAGAAACCGGAGGTTTCAGGAACTCCAAGCGACAAAAAGAGCCTAAGCGTAACCAATTTTGAACTTCTCGTTTGCCAGTTTTTTTGTTTCTCTCTTGCAAATTCATATTATTTTCTTGTATCAAAATCACATCCAAATTGTACATTTTGATCACAAACAATCTCTCTCTTACATGCAGCAATGTACGGTATGACCACTGAATCAAGCCAACCAGGCATTCAAAAAACATTTCCAGGATTGCATGTTGCCCCACAAACAAGGATTTCACGGTTTGCAAAAGGGATTTATAGAGGACCGAGTAACATAAGGCCACGCACTGTTCATAGTGCAAACTCCTATTCAGTCAAACCTTCATCCTTATTCATGGCTGCACTCAAACATCTCGCTTTCGTATTGCTTTTAGTTCCTGTTCCTTGCTTATTTTGAATTCCTGAGACCTGAACGTTCATCTTACACTTACTTGTTTCTATTAGCTTGGTAACCAAAACATAATTTAAGCTTCAAGCTACCACTTATTTCCACTAAGGTACAACCGTATATAGGATTTGCTAGACATGTCTGAAATCTATCATCCACTTAACGGGACAAATCAAGACCTTTACAGTGTCTTAGTAGCCTACTTTTGATTTGTGTTATTATACACACGAACACTCCTGCATTTGGCTTGTATATTTCATCTATATTATAGAACTGCGTTTGTAATCTTCCCTCTCTCCATGATTTGTATAAATAATGCAAAAGGCTTGGTACCTATATCCTTTCTTTGTCTAGAGAAAAACATCCATCACTTCATCTAGAAGGAAATCAGAATCACTGCTCACCTCAATAATACTAGCTAATAACTCAACAAGTATCCATTCATTGATTACCAATTTAAGTTATAGGTGTAGATAAACAATGCAACTATGAGGGTTACTCTATTTAACAAAGTAAGAAAAAGGGAGAGAAAAAAAATTAATTAATTTAAGAGCTTAAATTCCTGAGACAATTTGTTTGAGGTAGATTGCTAAGAAAAACATATAAGAAGCAATGCAGCAGCCACAGAAAAAACAAATAATTAGAACATTATTAGGTAAATCCATTATGATTATTTATGAGAACTTCACTATACAAATACATTGCAGATACACGGAAGACAAACAACATAGAATAGGAATTACATAGACAAAGATCATAATTTCTATAAGATATATTGACTGTAAATCTGTAACAATAACCATAAAAACCTTAAATAAGATCTCCACAGACCAGTAGAAGGAAGACTGAGTGATGGATCACAGAGTTTACATCTTGGATTAATATTCTTATCAATGCTCAGATTCGGAAAACATCTGTTTGAAATCTCTCATCGTATAAATTCCAATGTCCATACCTTTCCGTGTGAAAGACAGACCTGGGAATGTAGAAATTTGGCTTTTTAATGTCTTTCAAGTGTGCCAAACTGGACGATGCATTTGCAATGTCTCGACTAGTTAAGTTAGCACATCCAGACAAATCCAAGAACTCAAGTTGAGGACACCCCTGACATATCGAATTGAGGCCTTTAGCTGATAACTTCAAGAACCTAATCTCAAGCGACTCAAGATGAGGCATAGAATTTGCAATGGCAGCAGCTTCAGATTCTCCGTCTTGCGGACAAGCATTTAGATACTCGTTAGGAACAATCCCTACATGTTGAGAAGGATCAAGCCAATTCATGAGATTTCTCTTAAGAACCTTAAGGTTGGGGCAATTTCTTCCAATCAGCACCAATGACTCATGGGTTATTTCATAACAATAGCTGATGTCCAATTCCCTAAGCTTCGGACACCCAAGAGCTATCCTAGAGATAGAATCATCAGTAACACGAGGGCAGCTTCTGATTGACAACACCTCAAGATTTGGGCATCTGAAAATGCAGTTACATTATATTCAAAGCAACAAAAACAAACAACATAAAACAAAACAAGGTGAGGCTTCAGATATTGTTACATAAAATAAAAAGGCTAAATGCTCCAATGTTATATTCACAATAGACAGCCATAACCACCAAATAACACTTTGCAGCCTGGAAATACTGCAATTCCAGCAAACCCAATTCCAGAATCGAGACCTTATTGAAAAATCATAGCATGCCCGATTTCAACTCTCAAATCTGAAATCCACTCGGAATGATTGAAAGTACCGAAATTTTTTGAGACCCAATTCTAAAAAGGAATCATCTATTCGAATCAAGCAAAAAGCGACAAATGGGTATTGAAATTTGGAAGAAAGTTTATACCTTTCGGCGACCAAAGCGAGGGAACGATCAGAGCAGTGTCGAATGCGGATCTGTGTGAGAGAGGAATGTGTCCATTGGACGACAGATCGAAGCATGGAATCGATCTTGATCTCGAAGTGTGGGGACCACAACCAAGGGGATTCAGGGAGGGAATCGAAGTGGGGATCGAGGTTGAAGACAGAGTGAAGAGAAGGGTCCTTGAAGGCGCTGAACCATGACTTGCAAACAAGCATGCTACCTCGCCATCGATCCTCCAACGTCACGCGACTCAGGATGTTGATGAGGCACTCGCGAGTCAACTCGGCCCACTCTGACTCGGTTTCTTCTCCCTCTCTATCCATTTCCTGTTCCAACATTTACAACCTCTTCTGTTTCTTATCGGATAGGATCGGAAGGAATCGGAGTCTCTCTCTCTCTCTCAATATATCATAACTCATATATTCACAGCTTATATGTTGCAAATTAATAAAAATATCAACTATCACAAAAAAAAAATATATATATACGTATCACAGAAAAATTTTCTTTTTCCTTTTTTATTCCTAAAGTTTTTTTCATTTTATCCTTCTAATAAAATATTAGAACTTAAATAACCTCCAAAATGTCACCCTTTATCAATTTCGTTAAAATATATAATAAGTATAAAGTTTGTTACATTGAGATTAAATATGAATTTTAATATTTTGTTATAACGTGCAGTATAATGTTACATGAAAAACATGTCAGTCAAGAATATTTAAACTTGTGCTTGTGACATGTTAGAAAAATAATACTATTGATATGGTATTTAGATAAAAGAATTTGATCAGTCATTTTGATCACTGTTTCACAAATTAATGAAAATAACAACTATCACAAAAGATATACGTGTCACAGAAAAACGTAAAAGTCAGTTCCGAAGAAAATATTAGAACTCATCGTAAATGAGATTTTTTTTTTTTTTTAGATTAACGACATTTATATTTATTTTTCAATTTATTGGTTATCTCTTCATTCACTCTTGCTCTTTTATGTATTAAAAATTAAAACTAATCATAAACAATGTAAATAATAATAGCAAGTTAGCAACTAATTATAAAAATGTTAGATGGTAGTTAGCTAAAAAATAAATACCATATTGCAAAAACTTAAGTGACCAATGGTCAGTACCAATAAGAGCTTGCAAATTTTTTTAAATGAATAGAAATATCTTTACTTATTCAAGACAAGACACCATAGCCAATACTAAAAGTGGACTCTGATGTAGTGATTGGAATGCTTAATGTATCAGTAATTATCCTCTAAGTCAAAGCTATGGTCACTCCAATATTTGAAAGCATGTAGGTGCAGGAGGAAACAGAGCTCATACTAATGTGATCTGGTTTAGGAATTCAGGACACATTAATCCACATTAAATTTATATATTAACATTTGCAAGTGAATATTTTCATTAATCCCATCCCCTCCCCCCCCCCCCGCGGCTAAACATCCAACCAAAGTCCATGCAATGCATCCTTTTCTTAGTTACTGGTCTGGAAAGCTTTTAGTTCAGGGATATGGACTTTGAACCTAAATAACTATAAGCAAACATAAATAATAATAAAAAGTAAAAATATTCTGAAATTTTACTCTTTCAAACATTTTATCAACTAATAAAATTAAAGCTATTATAAAATTTTGCTCATTTTCAAAAATTCGAATATATAATAATAAAATTTGGTAATGATTTACGGTGTAAATATTCCAAAATTTTCTTATTTAATCTCTCGTACTAAGATGTGTTATTTTTTAATATTATACTTTCCGTGATTTGAAACTTTATTATTCTTGACTACTTATATTTTATTACTTAATCACAGCCGAATTATTTTGATTAATTTTGTTAATATTATCCTTAACTAATTATGTCCTATTTACTTGATAGTTATAATATCTCTTATTTTATTTTCTAAAATATATGCAAGTCTCAGTTCCAATTGAATAATCTTGTCTTCATTAATTTTACTAACAGTATTCATTATATTTTAATTTATCTACTTGACTTTAGATTTTTTTTCTCTCTCTTACTTTATGTGTTGACACGTGTTTTTTTTTTTGCATTCGTTCACTTTATTATCTTATCTTAAATTATATTTTATTTACTTGATTTCTTCTTGCTTAATTTTTAGAATCGGTTGTGCTGCTCATTTTTTTCGTTTGATCAATTATAGTTTATCATCCTTGATTTTTTTATAGCACTTGAATAATTATGTTAAATAGATTTTATGAAAAAAAAAATTCATTTTAAAGAATATAACTTTGTGTCATTTTAAATAAAATATCCGTATTTTGATATATATTTGTTTGTTTTTACATTCTCTTTACTCCTAATTTTGTGGAGGAAAGAGAAAAAAGGTATTACGGAGAAAAGAGAATGTAAAAAACCAATAAATATGCATAAACCAATCATTTTACTTAAATGAAACAATATTATATCTTCAAAATGATAAGCATTTTTTTCTATATTTTATTTAATTTATATGTAGTGGGGGAGCCACTTTGGTGCCAACAGGTGCCTTGGCACCAACTCCCTTTCAGCAAATTTCACTCACTACCATGACTTCAAGTAGTACCAATAGCTGAAACCAGCTGCACCTTGACACAATGACACCGACTAGTTTTCATTTAGTACCATAGTTTCATGTATTATCACCATATATTTCTTGTTGGTACTCACACACATATATTTCTCCCTCTCTTCGCTCCTTCTTCAACCCCAAGCCCGGACGGTAAGGTGTCTGACTAGTTGTCATCTATGCTTCCTCATTTTTTTTAGGGATAATACACAAAGTACAAATAAGAAGAAGCTCACTCACTAAACAAAACAACTATTTCTTTTATTTTTTTCTCCAACATTTTCAATTTTTTTAGGGATAAAGACAATACACTTTTGCACTTTTTGAGTTTTCCATTCTTTGTAACTGTTGCTAGTGCCAAAGGCGTGCTCTTACTTTTGTGATTGCCAATAACCTTGTTTTTAAACTCCCTCTGTTAACTTTCATCTGTTTTAATACTCCATGTAGAGGGTTTTTATTTTTTTGGCCCACCACCACCCTCGTGGGTGTCTTCTTCCATGGTGACCGTTCTCCATTTCAAACAATCACCATCCAATTGGGTATGTTTCAAACAAAGCAAACTGAAAAAACGCTTGAAAGTCTCTTTCTTTTTTTTGTAAGTCTCTCTTTTTCACTCCAAAAGAGGAAACTTTTGGACTTCTCTCTGTGTTTGTCTCCTAGACTCAAAAGTTTTCAACTTTTGTATTCTGTGTACATGTTTTTGTGGTGCTAGGTTTGGTAGATCTAAAAAATCAATAAAAAATCATATGGGATTAATTTGTGTTGTATATACATTGTTGGCACCAGCTAAAAATTGGTTCCGGCTCCGCCACCGTTTATATGCTCTCTTTTCAAATTTTTATGATTTTTTCTTACATAATTTCTTGTGTAGACATGCATTACTTTCTTCATTTAGCCACTTTACGAGAACAACAGGGATATATGTATATCTTTTACAAGGTTAGTATCCTATTATTTGGATTTCAAACCTTACGGGGATCCTAATAATATTCCCATTCCCATTCCCATTCTTACCCCTATATGAGTCTATACCAATATTCAAGCGTCATCATGTGAAGTGGACTTAACAGATAATAGGTGGTAAGAGATGAGTTCGGAGTCAGCGGCGGACCTAGATGGTCACTTCTGTCCGCTGGACACGTACTTCCAAATTTTTTTTTTTGAAGTATAGTAGTAAAGCATGATATTGGTTAGATTAAATTTTGTTATCCAAGGAGAGATGGAATAAAAATGAATGGAATACGGTAAGATGGAATGAGATGTCATATGTTTTATTATATATTTTTTGATGCAATACAATAAATCAGTTTGATTAAAAAAAAGTGTTGGGAATAATTTTTTATGTTAAGGTGAAATTTATTTTTTCTTATTTATATATTTTGTTTTTTAATTTTTTTTCATTTAACAATCAAGTAATCTTATTATCAATCAATTTTACCGTTGGATCGATTATATTGATCCAACCGTTATATTTCTTTCCATCTTTATATGTTATTATGATATCCTACCCCTAAATCAACGCCATTAAATGTGCGAATATAAATAATATTTTTCTGGTCCGCCATTCGTTCGGACTATTTATAAGATGAGTACATGATTGGAGTTTCTTGTGTTCAAAACAATAGAGTCAAGCTCCTCAGTCTATATGAGGTTTAAATTGATCCACCACCAATTTGGGTAGTTCCAACTCCCAGGCAGTTTCCAAGACTTGCATATATCAATTTGGGTAGTTTCCAAAAATTGATCATCATTTTTCAGATTATTCCACACTCATCGTAGGGATTACCATTTACAGTATGTCATGGTTTGTCTTTAAAACTTCTCTGTTAATTGATTTAATTACTCTGAATATATAATTTGTGACACTTGAAAGCTTTACTTTCAAATTCAAGAAGCGTAGATTGGCAAGTTAAGAACCCCACTTAAATGGCAATACCTTCTACCGTTTTACTTGCCAAAAATTCTCTCATTAGGCAATACTCATCGAGCAACCTAAGAGCTTGAACTAGAAGGAACTTGAACGTTTATCAAATTAGAATATTTCAAAGTTGTGGATTAGCCTTTTACCGGTTTAATCATATTCTGTTAGGCTTCAAAAACTTTCCTACAATTACCTCCGATTACCAAAATACCAGCAAACACGATGCCAGGAACATCACCCCCTCTCTCTCTCTCTGTATATGACAAAAGGTTTCATTTCTATTAAAAATAAAATCATAAAGGAATGGAATTGAGCAGCAATACAATGCTTCCAACACCATATATCGACTTGTATGTCAGGTTTACTATCATAACAGCAACATTAGAACTTAGAAAGGGCCAATCCATAAAAACAAATCGACAAAAGCATAAACATAATGCTCTCCAGCAGAACATTGAGAATAATATCAAGCAGTATGGTAAAAACACATTAAAATTGATAAGAGGGAAAGAGAAGCAAATATGTCTTTTTTTTTATTTTCCATTTCTATTTTCTCGGAAAACATAGAAGAGGATCATAAAGGAGGAAAAACATGGGAAGCACGAGACCTTCCATGTAAAGATCAAACCCTAAATGCATCTTTATTCTCGAAATAATCTCACCCTAATCTGCTGAATCAACACATTTATGATGATAAAACTTAGACGGGTGGGGGGAGCAAAAGGAAGGATTGACTATTATGAAAATCAGATATTCAAAAGCAACTGTGAGGGGTATTGAAACTCAGATTCTTCCACCAGGGTTTTTTCCCCTGGCACATACAATACTACCACAATGAATATAAAATTTCCAATTATACAATGGAGCCCATGTTGGCATGGCCTGTGCTTACTCTTACATGAACCATTTTTAGTAGAAAAACTAGTCAGTCATGCCAGATAAACCCCACATTTTAAGATAGTGAAAACTGATTGAAAATTTTCAATGCATGGTTAGGTTCAAATCAACAAACCACCCTAAGTAGTAATTCTTGGTTGAACCCATGTAAACTTAATTAAGTCATTCCTTTGGGAATCTGGAATCCTTTCTTGATAATCCATTGAACCAACTTACCCCGTCCCTGACAACGTAACCACTATTGTGATACGTTCAACAAACAAAGAGAAGTGATTATATAAGGAAATAACCTTCTGATGGTAATAACAGTTGGTCCCAGCTCCAAGTACACCAAAGAAAGTACGGGAATCAGAGAGAAAAGGGAGTAAAGTAAGGGTATTGTGGGAAATTGCGCACTGCAGTATTGAGGTAGAAAAGACAAAGGGGAAAAGAGAGCTGGAAATGAAAATAATTTCTGAACATTTGAGAGGTTCAGAGCTCTCCAGGTCCAACCAATCCCAGAACTTCAGATGCCACTCACACTGACACCATCTACTGCTAAAATGGGACCCACTTGGCTGACCTTAAGGAATGTAGTGAGTATTCTCACCACTTAGGTTCTGAGCCTGACCTTTTGTAGTAGCCCAATGCCTTATGCTTTTATCCCATTTAATCTCATGTTATATGAAAGAAGATCTCTCATATTATAGACACACATGTGATCAGACCTGTCATTTAAAAAAAAAAAGGAAAAGGAAAAAAGAGTATCACAGTTTTCGATGAATTTATTGAAGATAAAACTATTCTTACGTTGCACAAGAGTAGTTTCTTCCCCACCCAAATCAATGGGCCCTATCATATTGTTTTCAAAAAAAGGATTTAGGTTAAAACAGAGCTAAAAATGCAACAATCTACATCCGTTTTGTCTTTAAATTTCATGTTTCACTTTAAAGAACCCAATCTTTGTTTTGAAAATCATTAGATAAGTTCAGTCGCTAGTGCTTA
Organism: Gastrolobium villosum; assembly: GCA_032173675.1. Taxonomy (NCBI): domain Eukaryota; kingdom Viridiplantae; phylum Streptophyta; class Magnoliopsida; order Fabales; family Fabaceae; genus Gastrolobium; species Gastrolobium villosum. The sequence continues at coordinate 217,550 of JAVKPL010011549.1, read as the reverse complement.
ATACATTTCAAGAACAAAGCTGAAGGTAATAAAATCCTGGTTATACTTTCTATCACATTATATATATTCAAACTAGTAAGTAATATGACAGGGAAGAAACCAATATTAAAATATTCATTACTAGTGTAATACTAAATTCAAAAGATCAACAAAGAGGTTTAGATCCTCCACAATTTAAAAAGTCATTAAATACTTCATATATTTAGACATTTCCGAGACCTAGACATTTAAAAGATCCACTAAGCCCCGTTCCACCTCAAACACCCACGGAAAGAGAAAAAGAGCAGAATAAAATTCAACTATCAAGACATACCAGTTATAATTGATCTTCTCATGAGTTTGGAGAACCTACCACCATTCTCCCTAAACAAATAAATATGATATGCTAGTAAAAGTCTCAATTATGGATGATGTGATATAAAATAAACTGACAAGGTAGGGGGTGTAAAGTAGGAAGGGTCACATGTAGAGATTTGCTATCAACGAGTAAGTTGTACCGAATCAGGGAACAGCGTGTATAAAGTCTCTTTAGTTTACAAACAAAACAGAAAAAAGTACATACTTTTTACCCATTTGATTCACTTTCAGCAGCCCCTAAAATATATGGTTTTAAATTTTGATTTCAAAGTTCAAAATCCTCGATGCTCCTTCCAAAAACTGAATATTCTAGATATTATCATATTTCTGGAGATAGATTCAGATCTATGCGAAACCAAGAGGCACAAACTAATGTCAAATAGAGAGCGTAACAGAAGAATCCTGATTACATAAAAGTAGATTAAGCTTCGAGAGAAAAAACAAGTAATCCTACTTATGAATCAAGTATCCCCAAAGCTTAAGTTGTTCGGTGAAAACACAAATGATTTTATATCTAACATGCTCCATCACACAAGAGTCCTTAGACCCAAGCATTGATAATAACAGGCCCACCCTATCTTGTGCTGAAATTTCACTTTATTTAAAAGAACGGAGGCAACAAGGGATCAAAATCTAAATCACATGGTCATAGAGAGTCTGATACCATGTTAACCAAAAGCTTGAGTTTTTAAATGAAAACACATGAACGATTTTATATTAACATCTTTAACACCCACTAACTATCACCCACTAACTATCAAATTCAATAAGCATATAAACTTATTTTTAGAAGTTATGCAAATGCTCACAATCAAGCAAGCCATCCACATCACTTCTAGGCTTCTACTCTATCATCAATTAGATAAGATATCCATATTATCTTCTACAATATCAGTAACCACACTTTTTTTTCATAACATAAGAACGTAAATATAGCCACAGAATCAACAATCACATTATTACCAGATAACTGTCCACAGGACCCGAATACTTTGAGTACCTGTTCTCACTTCTCAGCTCAAATGCTATCACATAAATTATGCAAATCACAAATTGACCAAGTCCAATCTCAATGAAAATTAAAAATAAGAATACAGTTCGAGTGGTGTCCACTGTATACTCAGGAGTTGGACACAAGGTATCACAAACACGATGAAAAGTGGGGGCAAACACACGCAGTTACACAGTATGTGTTAGTACTGTTGGTAATACAGAGGACGTCTACATTCATCAAAGTACTGATCACGATCAACAAAGATAATGGCATAGAGGGCATAAATTATACCAGGAATATACCCTAGTATAGTAAGGAGCAAGCAGATGATGAATTCAACCTGCATAAATAATGCAATCACAGTCTCCGATTAGTAACAATCAAATTATAAGAATTTCCAATACAATTATACTGAAATCATACAACTTCAGATTTATAATTTTACTTTATCATCCTTATCCCCTTTTAGCCAAGAAAAAAACTAATTTTATTTCACAGCCTTCATAGTTTGACTTTGTTCATTGTTTTAACCACACAAACAATTAGACAGTTAAAACCTCGATCTGCTGGAAGCAGATTTGCAGTAGCGAAATCAAAAAAAAAAAAAAAAAAAAAAAAAGTAAAAGGGAACATACGCTGCAGCAACCATGGCGGAAGCAAACTCCGACCGGAGGGAGCAAGATCGCGATCATTATCTCACAGCATATTTCACATTTACTCGGCATTTTTTCACTCTGAGCTGCTACGAGTTCCACTTCAATCGATGGGATCGAACATGTGATCACGAAAACCCAAATATATATGTATATATATATCACAATATAAAAATAAATTAAATATTTTATTGGATGAACTGATAATCACTCATTTAAATAGAATTCAAATAAAATAATAATTTCAAAATCACTCATTTTTCTCTACTTTTTTTATTTAAATATATGTTAATGTATGTTAAAATATTTTAATATGTATTGATATGCCTTGATTTGAGTAGAAGAATATTAGGTTTCACTAAAAATATTTCAATCATAAAGAATATTAGTTGACTGTTGTGTATAATATAGGGTTTGATTTTTTTGTTTTTAATGTAAAAATACAAGATCACTAAATCAAAATTTTGAATTCACCTTTATTATAAGCTTAAGATCATGCATATTTCGTCACATTTAGTTTTAAATTTGATAAAAGAAAAATCTTCTATTCATTTATTTGTAAGTGTAGATCCAAGTCCAACCACCACTTCCGCAAACTCTAATAAAAATGGACTTGATGGTAAACTAGAGATTAGGACACCATTAAATTGGATCAGATCCATCATCCACCACAGACCCAACAAAATATAATATTGGTTGAGGTTAAACCTTTTAAAGGATCTCTGTTATACATTTATAAACCTGGCGAAGAACCCTTCGAGTCAAGTTATCATTATATGGCTTAAATATATGAGAAATGATATTATCATATTATAAATACTACAACATGTTTACATTTTCCTTGTTTAGGAAATAAAATATAAAAATAATGTTAGAATGTATACTTTTTATTTAGGGTTTTATAATTTATAAATCTTCCTACACACCTTCGATTTATCATTATATGGCTTACAATATTTTTTCTAAATATATTATCATATTTTTATCTACAACATGTTTTACATTTTCCTTGTTATAAAATATAAAAATTATAAAACCCTTTTATTTATTATAAAAAAAACATAGTGATATAAGAACGATGTAAAAATAAAATAGTGGGGAAATTTCATTTTATTGGATTTTATTAAATTTTAAAGAAGTTTGCATTTTATTAGATTTAAAAAAAAAGATTTGAGATATTTCGTATAATAAATGAATTTGGCTTTATCACATTAATGTTTATTAGATATTGTGTTTCTAATATTCTGCAGCATAATTATTAATAAATTCAATATTATCATGCCACGTGATGTAACGTAGTGAGACCAGCTACATAGATGGTTTTGAGCCGGTTGGCCCAGCAGCATGTTCATGACTTGTTGTCGACAACGAAATTTTGTCCCATACCACGTGTGCAAAAAACGATCCACTGCAATTAACAACGAGTCCTCAAATATTTGCATTTTGAATTATTTATTTTTCCCTTAAACTTTGCATTTGTCATTTGAGTATTTTAATTGCAAAAAGGTGTCATTTTAATTTTTGTTCTTAAAAATTATCGTAACAGCTCATGATAAAAAATAGTAAATTAGTTTTTTTATTATATATGATCCGAACAATTCCCATAAATCAGAGCCATTTCTATATGGGCCAAGTGACCGTGTAATCTCTTTATGCATAAATAAATTTGAATTGTCTTGAGTTAGAGTAACTTTAATTCATGGGTCTTCAATGGAATAAGATGGAGGTGTACTTGTAAGACACTCCTCTAACACTCAAGTCAATTTTGGTTCATGCAAATTTTATTACGAAGAAAAAGATATATAGCTTTATACCAAAAAAAAGAAAGATATATAGCTTATGTACCAAAAAAAAAAAAAAAAATACATAGCTTGATTTAACACTTTGATATTTATAGCGGGGAGGTAACTAGTTTGGAAGATGATCTTTCTTTATGCTGAAAGGCATGATGTGGGTGACTATGATAAGATTGTTGCAGAAGTTGACAATGGTGAAGTTATAATTTGTTGTGATGTAGCTATGATTACAGTAACTTTTGTTGACTCAGACGCTCATAAACTTTGCTTAGGAAATATCTTTTATGGTTCAAGGATTATCCAATAATTTGGTGTTCAAAATATCAATTTTTTCTTTCTCTTTTTATCCCTGTTATTTTTTCTCATTTCCACTTTTACCCTTCCATTTAGAAACCTTGCTTAATAATCTCGCTTGCTTAATAGTGAAAGCGTTCAACATTGGCCTTTACAATATTCGATTTATAATATTCCATATCAATATTCAATGTCGTTATAAAAAGAGTAATGATGATAATACAAAAAGAAAAGAAAAAACTACTAAAATAATAAAAATAAAAAAAAAAATGATAACGGATGTGATATTTTTTTATAGATACATCATATATTTTTTAGGGTGTTATATTAATCATTTAACATAATATAACTTTACTTTCTTACACACATTAAAGATGTGAGGTTCACATATTTTTTCTTTCTCTTTCATCATTTCACTTTCTCTCTTCCTTTTGATGTGAGAGTTGGAAACAACACTTACATTATGTTACATAACACTAATAAAATCCTATTTGTTATGTTATGGGAGAAATCTTATTCAAATCAAGAACATTCAAAGTTATGATATTTCAGCGTCATGCAAAGTTATGCCCTGAAAATAATTTAAGGAAAAAAAAAAAAACCGACGCTTCTTTATCCCGTGAAGATATGTCCCTATTAATGGCTAAACAAAAACTAAAATCAATTTAAAGAGAGGTTAAAATAAAGTATCCAAGAGGCAAATATTGAAATTGTAACATCTTACTTTCATTTTTATCAGTATATTCTATCATGTCGACACCATTTAAACAGGCTGTGAAACATGAGGAGAGAAACTACCCACAATGTCTTCTTGTTTGGTTAAAGTTCATTACGAATATATAGCGTTCGGATGTCGATTTTATCTCTCTTTTCTTTTCTTTTCTTTTTTATTTTTGTCGCTTTCACAAATACATTCTTTCTTTTTGGAATCTTTATGGAACAACATCTTTGAAGAGTCTGTGTCAAATTTAAAGTTTGACATCTCATCTGAAAGCCATTAGATAAAAAAATCAACGGCTCTGATTTGTAAGCATGTAACACCATTAATTTTTTCTGATCTAACAGCTCTCCAATGAGGTGTCAAACTTCAAATTTGACACCGGTGTCAAATGATCATATATATATATATATATATAAATGGAAAAAACATCTATCCTTTTAAAGGATATAAAATTATCATTTTAGATCTTAACCGTTGATTTCCGTCCATCAATGGTTACAATCTATTGGGTCAAACTTAATGGGCCAATTTAATTATTAATTAATTAATAATTTTGATCCAATAAATTATAATTGTTGATGGATGGAAATCAACGGATAGTATCTAAAATGATATAAGGTTATATCATTTAAAATGACAGATGTTATTCCCTTATATATATATATGGCAAAATGATTTGTAATGTGACTGTATATAAGCGTTGGTGCAGTCACCTAAAAACTACGTCGTTTTGGGTGGGATAAAGGAAGTTCGCATTTAAAATTAATTGTAGAAAAAAAAATATTATATTTATTTCCAACTTTGCATGGTCATGACTCCCATATATATATATATATATATATATATATATATATATATATATTCCCCATATTTAATGTTTTTACATTATAAAACGATATAGTTTTATATCATTGCACCAATCCTTAGGTGCAGTCACTTTACATCCGCTAAACCCTATATATATATATATATATATATATATATATATATATATATATATATATATATATATATATATAACCGTTTATATTTACACACTTTTTTGTTTACAAACTCTTACAATATAACTATTTATATCTTTAATCATACAGGTACGACCGGTCGTACTTATGTATATATATATATATATATATATATATATATATATATATATATATATATATATATAGATGTGAATAACATCTGTCATTTTAAAGGATATAAACTTATATCATTTTAGATTCTAGCTGTTGATTTCCGTCTAGCTACGATTATAATTTATTGGATCAAAATTGTTAATTAATTAATAATAAATTTGGCCATTAAATTTGACATAATATATTATAACCGTTGATAGACGGAAATCAACGGTTAAGATCTAAAAGGATATAAACTTATATCCTTTAAAAGGATATATGTTTTTCGTATATATATATATATAAAAGATGTAATAAGGGGTCTTTTAATTTCAGTGTAAGATTTAAAAGTCTTATTCTTAATTTTAACTGTTAATTTTCTTCCATCTAACAATTATTTTATTTTTTTGGTAAACACAATTATTATTTATTTGAAATTAATAATTAATTAATTGATATAACTTAATAAACTATAATGATTAGATAGACGGAAATTTAATGGCTCACAATTAATAATCGCATTTACTAAGAAAATTGTAATTGAATGTCATTTTATAATTATAAGATCTATTTGTGATGTATAATATGATAAACCTAGAGAGAGAAAGACAGAAAGGAAATGTTGAATAAAAAATTAGAATTATAAGGAATGAGTATGAATCGTTAAATTTAATTTTAATTTAATGATATTAGATTGATATATACATTGAATACAACCAACAGTTGGTGAAAGGCAGGTGAGAAAAGCTAACTGTTAAAGTAATACCTTCATTTAATACAATTTTAATTTGGGAAGTATTTGTAATACATTGTTTTTAACATATTTATTAATAATAATACAATGTTGTTGATTTGCAATACATATCGTGTATTGTTTGATCAATTTTTTTTATTGTGAACCCTATCAAATTATAAGATACAAAAACATAAGAAATAATAATTTAGTAATATATAATTTTTTATGACATTTATTGAATCTTATCCAAGTTACGTCCTTCTATATTTTATGACTTTTGTTAAGTCATTTGAATTTTTTCTGCCTAAAAAAAAAATAGACTAATGGGTATAATCGTATAATCGAAGCCTGAAGTTTTGAGACAGACGTATCTGATGCAAAACTATGGGAATTCGTTGGAAGTAGGGGTGAAAGTGGGCTGGGATGGGTTGAGTTTTGTCCCGTATAGCTCAAATCTATGTCAAAAAATTTAATTTGGCATAACATAGTATGAGTCTAACGGTTAGCATGTCTTGGCCCATTTATAAAAAAACAAATGGTCTGCCCTGGCCCGGCCCGTTGGCCCGTTAATTTTTAACTTCTAAGTAGACCATGAATCAACTCCACAAAATACTCAAATTCTATTGTTAAAATAAAATGACAATCTTAACATCCAAACAGAACCATGAATCACAACAATAACTAAAGAAGTCAGTCCATACTATGTAAATTAAAATAACTACATGAATACAATACATCATAATGACTACAAGATTAGCCAAAAACTTATCTTCATCTTTTCTCCCCTCCAAATACAATTCCAAGGTTACATAAGTTGGCAAATAATTTGTAAATGTAGAAAAAAACAAGAATAAAGAATAGAAAGAAAAAAAAACTAAGATTAAGAAACAAAAAAACCTTTTAATAGATTCACATAGGCAATCTCACGTGCTGAGATGTTGGTTCTTCCTATATAAAATAAGGAGTAATTCTACTATACTAAACAAATGGGTCAGCCTTGGAGGCTCATGGGGCAGACTTCATATATAATAATTCGGCCCAATTATGTAATCAAACCTTTACACCAGCTCAAACTGAGCCTGTCAAGAAAAAAGGCCGAGTCAAACCAGGCCACTAATAGGCCGGGATGTGGGCCCCTGTGGGCCGGCCCGACCCAATTTCACCCCTAGTTGGAAGCTTATAATCTCTAAATAATTTTCGAAAATAAAATCTTTCTTCTTTAGATATTGAAGAGATTTAGAATATTTACTTAATATTTTTTCTTTATTAATATAGATTTTTTAAATTAATTGTTGAATTTAAATCACAAATTAAATCTTTATTTTCTTTTTTTATATATTAACAAATTATATTTTTTGATTTAATTATCTTCTCTTTTTATCTCTATTATTTTTTATTTTTTTTAATTTTATACAAAACAATTAAAAAAAAAAAACAGAACACAAATATATACTCTTATGATGTAGTAAGAGAACAGAATCTCAATGTCAGCAACACATTGCAAATTTACTCTGAAGAGTGTTGCAGAGGACAACACTTTTTTTTCTCCAAATAAACGCGCCCTTAACATAGCACTCTCATTTAATTTTCACTTTTTTTTTTTAATATAAATTCTGTCCCAAACGCATTCATTCATCTCCAAGTCCATTAAACGCTGCAAAATCTCTCTTTCCTTCTCTTCCCTGCATTTGAATTTTCTCACTCATAGTTTCAAGCTTCAACCTTTTTCAATGGAATTTAAGTATAGGGTTGTCGATGACAGACCCACACCAACATCAACACCAACAACAACACCAACACCAACGTCGTATCCTCTGTCCACCGTTACCTACGTTTCCGAGCGATCATTGCAAGGTTGTTCTTTTTTTCTTTTTCTTTTTTTGTAGTTTGCATGTTCATTGTAATTGGACACCCATTCGCCTTGTTGCATGTTTATAGATAAAAAAATGAAAACTTTTTTATTTGTTGTCAATAATTTATTTTCTGGGGTTTGAGTTTACATCAGGTGGTGGTTATGAAAGCATGGTTTCTACTACGCCGAGCAACACATTCAGAATGCCGGCGGCAAACGATGCCGGCGAAGCATTGCGGAGAGAGCTGGAGAAAGAGCAAATCAGGCGAGAGATAATCGCCGGCGAGATTGCGCGGCGGAGAGAACTGGAAGAGGAAGTGAGGAGGGAGTTGGCGATGGAGAGTGTGTTGGGAATCCCAATGCAAAGGAGTTTGGGAGCACCACAGGGATTCTCATTGCAGGAGCGTGTGGCTATGTTGTTGAATCCAAGACTGAACCCATTTGATAGTAATATCTTTGGTGTGTCACAACCACAACTACCCCAAATCATGGCTCCTCCTGAAATCAAACCTTCTCTTCAAATCATGCCCCCTTCGGAAGTCTCAACTTCTCAGCACACCAACAATGATAAAGTAATCGTACTGGTCTGTTAACTCCTTCTATTCTATCTTTTCAACTTTTTTTTATTTTTTTATTTTTGTTTATATTTTTGTTAAATTTGTCTTGTTCATGGCCATATTTTGTGAGATGATTTTTTTGTTGATAGATGGAACTTATTCACATGGGTCATTGGATGAATGAATTGTGTCACAAAAAGATGTATTTATTAACTCCGAGTCACTTTTCTAAGGACCCATGTGACCAAAGGTCTTGCTTTCTATCGCTCACTAGAAGCACTCACCGATAGGTTCTGATTTTTCAGAGAGAGATGAGAAAAACAGAGAAAAGAAAGGAAAAGAATAATTTGGTAACGTTGAATTACAAACAAAGAGCCAAGGAAAGAAATCTACTTCCAGGGTTTTCCCTCTCCACAACGGAGCTAATGCTCAGTTTTCAAATGATAATAAATCAGAATAACCACTCTTCTACCCGATCCTCCTGCTTAAGATAATTCTCTGCCTCTACAACTTTAACCATCTAACTTCTCTTCTTAACTAACTATCCTAACAAACTGCTATCTGACCCTATTAATGCCATCCTCTTGTAGTTCAACATTGTTCTCAATGTTGGAATTTGGAATTTGGAAATTGGGTATTGTTAGTATGCGCTTCCATTCCCAAAGTGGCCTCCTTCGATGGGGCGTCGGTGACATTAACGAGAGCTTGGACCAGCCGTTGATGGTAGCCCTTGATCCGCCATAGCCAACATGGTTCCTCACCCTTATTGGCTACGGTGGATCAAAGGCTGATATTAACGGTTGTTCCAAGCTCTCATTAAGTGCATTTTCGCCCATCAAAGGTGGTTAGTACTCAATTTGCATATTCTAACCTTGAGAACAAAGGTAAACTTCAAGGGATGACATTGATAGAGCTAGAGAGTAGTAGTTTGTTTGTATAGATATGTTTGGGTGGTTAAAATTGTTAGAGCTAAAGAATTAGTTTAGATAGTAAGAGAAGGTAGAAGAGGAAGATTGAATTTGATACTTTGAAAAAAAAGAGAGAAAAAAATAGAGCAGTGACTCAGTTGTGAGGGAAAACCCTTGTAGGAGATTTCTCTCCTTTGTTCTTTGTTTGTGATTTGGTCAATCAATACAGAACGGTTCTTTCTCCTTCTCTGTTTCTCAGTTCTTTTTCTCTGAAAATTCAGACTCTGTTTTGTGGTTCCTAACACACACATGCTTACTCAAGCATACCGGTTATCCTTATCAGCTTTAATATTATAACTGTTTCAATTTTGTAGATTTTTCTTCAGACTACTTTAGAAAGTGGAATTTACTATGCAAGTAGATCGGTACTCGTGCTTAAAATGATTAGTAGGGTACTTGATTCTTGGCTTTATGTAGCAGAAAAGTATTAGGCCATAAAATATAATGTGATGTAATAGTAAAAGTTGAAATGCTATGTATTTTGTCATTTCCGTAATACTAAAATGGGTTTTGGCATGCTAATGGTATTATGGTTTCTTGTATTACCTAGAGCACATAACTAATATTTCTAAAGTTAGAGAGAAAGGTGATGGAATAATGAGGAGAGAAATGCGAGAGAAACAAGTAGAAGTTGATAGTGTTTTATAAAGGGAAAAAATAAGGCAGGATGTATGCTACTCTTGCCCGGTATGCTTTCATATTGGTTCATTTAGCTTCTCTTCCTTCAAATTTACTCAAACTCACAATGCTTCACAACTATTCTATTCATAGTTGACTGACTAATGTCACTACTACTTGGCCTAGAAGGACATGTTATATCCTTAAGTGCATATTATCTCCTATGTTTATTATTACATCAGACCTTATTATGTCTCATGCTTATATATTAAAAAAAAAAAAAAAGAACAATGGACTATAATATAGTCAAATGGCACACTAGCAATAAATTTTTATTTCCAGTTTACTTCAATAACTGCATATCCCAAAGTAGCACTTGGAATGTTGTCCTTTTTCTTGATCACTTTATTTGTTTTAAAACTCGGACCGGGCATCGACTCGGTCGAGGTATTGGGTCACCGGGTTAGTGGTTCAACCGGATTTTAAAATAATATATAATAAATATTAATAAATATATTACTCATATTAATAACTCACGGTGATTTTGGCATTTCCTCAAACTAGTCATGTACAAAAAAATTGAATACTTTGGATGGCATTAATTTTAAATTAAACAAATCATCCAATTAAGTATATCAATTGAAGATGGATAAATATTAATTTCTATTCCATGAAACAGTTACTTGTTCTTCATTATCTTCCCATGATGGAATAAAACATCATGGATAGATCATCCAAAGTAAATGTGTCTGACGTCATTTGCGTCCACATCTTAGGTGAGTCGGTCAGCATTGTTGCTCCAATGAACGCCACTTTCTTTGTCTTCTATGTTATTGCTTAACGCGATAAGACCCAAATAAAAACTATCTCATTGTTTTTCTTTTTTCTGCTGCACTCTCCAAAAACATGTTCGCCGCCTTTGCTTCCCCGCGAGTCCTTTATCCACTTCTTCTCCTCTCATTCTTCTCACTACTAAATAGTGTCAAATCTGACCAGCGTCAAATTCTACTGAACCTGAAATCCTCACTTAAGAATTCAAATTCAAGAGTGTTTGACTCATGGAATGCAATTAATTTCATGGAATGAGATGTCGTATGCAGCTGTGTCTCGAAGCTCCCTAACCAAATTCTGGTTTTGGTGGTTGGCTCACCAATTTCCGACACCGATTTTCTCTTTAATGAAGATTTAACACTGCCACCTTGGTTTGAAGGTTGAGGAGGTTCCACATCGGCCAGTACATGAAAAGGAAATCAGCTTATAAATCATTTTGGATGAATGCAGTACAACATGCGTTGCTTATCTGTCATTAGCTGATGGGTTTAAACAACCCGGCGGGTTTCGGTTTTTTATAGAACCGGCCAGTCGAACCCGTTTGTGGCCGGGTCAAAACGATTTGAATGCATGTACGATCTGATGTGTAACTCGAACCGGTGAAGGGACCGGTTTACCGGTTTTCGGGTTGACCCGGCCTGTTCGAGCGGAGTTTTAAAACACTGTTATTTTGTGCACTAAAGCACATTCAATGTATAATTCTTTTTGTCCTCTTATTTTGTCTTCCTTTCATATTTGGACCTATGTTTGTGTTATCTATAAATTACTTTCATCAGTGAATTACCCATGAATCAAAACAAACTACAAGAGGAACTGACAGGTTCTTTTTTTAGTTTTACTTAGTTCCATTTGGTTTGCAGTATTTCTGAGCCAATCAAGGTTGGTTCAGTTCAAGGTTAGGTCTAAAACCATACGGTGTAGCTCACAAATGCTTCTTCTAGAAGTTTAGTTGAATCTATATTGGCTTGGACCTTCCATCCAAAATTTATTATTTTCTAAAATTGATGTTAGTTGACTTTAGCAATTAGTGATTATTATTTAATTTTAAAAGTTTAGCTAGGCACTTTAGTTGTCGAATTACATAAAATACCTGTTTCAAAGTTGTAGCTGGAATTGTGTCATTTCTGGAAGTTGTAGTACTTTTTTTGTCAATTTTTCTCAGCTTTTTCCCTTCGCAGGTCCTCGAGTTCTTTAATTGAAAATACCTGGCAGACTATGGATGTGATATATACTTTACGAACCAGGACATGTTGATATATGAACTCACTATAAACAAAGCTTTGCTTGATATAACATTGTTGTTTTTATGCTGGCTAACCTGCTTTGATTCCAGCAAGTTGCTTTTCCTAATTGTTTGGCTAACCAGTGCACGGCAGTACATGTTCTTTATTGTGAACTTGCATTACTATAACTTCATTGGCAATGGAACCATGTATGATCACTATCTGTATATTTTATTCTTATATTCAAAGAAGAAGATGGAGTCAATATATAGGGAATGCCAAAGCTCTTCATTGGCCAGTGAGCATATCTTATTTTGTTTGAGGTGGTTTGGGCACGTGATGAGAAGGCCCCTGGATACTCCTGTAAGAACAGAAGTTTGTTACCATGAGCTCAACACAAAAAGAGGCAGAGGTCGACCGAAACTTACTTGGGGGAAGGTAGTAAAACAAGATTTAATGGAGTGAGATATAGATTGGAGGACGATGTGTCTTAGAACGGAATGGAGAAAAGCTAGAAGTATGGTGGAGGGTTAGACCCGTGGTTATTCCTATGTTCCAGATGGTCCCTTTTTAGTCCTTTTCCCCTTCATTTCCCCCATTTCTTCTTGTCCCTTTCTTTTTTATTTTTATTTATTTATATATATATATATATATATACATACACATATATATATATATATATATATATATATTTTTATCTTTTTATTTTTTTTCAATTGTTTTATATCTTTCATGTGGGTTCATCTACCACTGACCCCAATTAATTTGGGATAAAGGTGATGTTGATGTTGATGTTGATCCCATTGCAGGCTAAGCCAGACCCAGATCTTCATGGTGCAAAGCGAAAAGCAGTAACACCTCCAGCTGTTGATGGCAGCAAGGATTCTCCATTTAGTTTGAAGAAAAAACCCAAGGAGGAGTGGAGTTGTGCACTATGTCAAGTTAGTGCAACAAACGAGAAAGGCTTGAATGCGCATCTTCAGGGTAGGAAGCACAAGGCCAAGGAAGCAGCACTGAGAACGCAGAAGATTGGTAAGTGCACCAAAACATCATTTTCATTAAAGAAAAGTAAAAAGTGTGTGAAGTCTACTGAAGCCATTGTTACCACAATTTCAGGGTTGGATGCAGAATGGGGAGAGACAAATCAGACAAGGTTGATAAAGGTGTAATGGAATCTGAAAATGGGAAGCAGCTTGTGCAGAAAGGCGAAAATACATGTTTGGAGAATAAAAATGGAACAGCAATTGTGAAAGATGCAGGGGAAAAAAATACATTCAGTAATAGGAAGTTTAAATTTTGGTGTGAAATATGTGAAGTTGGTACTTCCTCGCTAATTGTGATGGAAGGCCATAAGAAAGGGAGAAAACACCTGACTCGAATGAAGAAATTCAGTCAAAATGATGGGAGTGCCATGCCCACATCCCCGGTATCAGTAGAATCACCTGGGTTGAACAAAGATACAGATACTGTTGACAAAGAAGCGGATCCAAAGATAACACATGTTCTGAACGAAGAAACAATGTCAAAGATTGCAGAGAATTTTTCAGATTCAGATAATGTGCATCCGGAGGCTGAATCAATAGGAGATAGAGCGGGTGAAGGACTATGATCCTGGTATTTCTGGTGTAGACAAAACTACTTATGTTGTATATTGACTCATTGCAACCTGGTTCTTTTATCGTTTACTTTTGTGACATTTTTAATCTGCTTTAAAGGTTATGATAAATAGACCTTGCATAAATGTGAAACTCGTTTGATCATCATTCCATTTCAATTTCAGCCTATGCTGCACCACCACATGTATCTTTTCTTATCTTATTAGTCCTTACTGAGTCCCGTTGTGGTAACGCAAACACTTAGGACCTTATATGGTTTGGTTCCAATTCTATTGCACATTCTCATTACTCCAATGTCCAAGCTTATCAATCATAGCAAAGGAACACGGGAATTAGAGTGGCATAAGTCTTTTCTGAATTGAACTAAACCAAAATATCTTTTATGTGAAAAATGTTTATCCTTTTAAATGACACAACTTATATCCTTTCACTCTCACAAAGAGGTGGGACTCACACTTTTTTTTTTTTGTCAACTCTCCTCCTTTATCTATCTCTTTCTCTCTCTTAAAATGACACAATTTTACATCCTTTAAGATGATACACACTTTACCCTTCTTTTATTTATGGGTTTTATAATTCTCATTTAACATGAGAATTCAATTTTTCCTACCCACCCTTCTGCAATTCACACCAAGTATCGCATTTCGCTACGTTCTTCATCGATGCAAGAGCCGAGATATCCGTTGCCGAGAGTCATTTTATATTTCCATGCGTCGCGACGCCCCCGATTTTCGTGCTGACATGGATCCTACATATAATTTTTTCTTACACATGGATCTCACATGTTTTTTATCTCTACAACATGAGATTTCAATTCTCATTCAACATGAGAATTATAAAATCCTTTATTTATTGGCAACATTTTATTACTTTCAAGCGCTAAGAAAATCTCATTTTATTTTAGAAATAAAGTGAGGGCACAACTTTCTTATTAGTGGCAAAGAAAGCGCAACTCTTATGGGTGATTGATTTACTTGCAAAGCTAAGCATGAATATGGACTAGTTTTAAGACTATTATGAGCTTGACTTATCGAGTGGCAATGGGGTTCTTGCTGTTCTGTTTCGTATTTGGTCGTTACAAAAGATAAATGAACGTTCAAATGTAAAGGCTTACAGGCTTTAGCAGCCGGAATTGACCAACCAAACTGCCATCTGTTAGAAGCACCGGTCACGTTGCAACTTCTACAAAGTAGACAATCAACAACTCCTTTTGTCGTGGCGCCTAAACGCCAACATCCTAGCCTATATTTTGGTCAAGTTTATTTTCTCTGCCTAGATTTCCTCCATATGGCGTTCAAATAAGTTAAAAAATAGTAATATAGAATAATGAACCGGCATATTGGAGAATCTTATGTTACACAATTTAAATAATATGAGCAGGCCAATGCATAGTTGCTAAGTGAACAAATGGATAGACATTGTAGAAAAACCAACCGAAACCAGTCCATAACCTTCAAAGTCGGCCAGAAAGTGGAACTAAACCCCAAAAGTACACAAGCCTCAGGATTGAAACATGCACAAGAATCTAAGGACCACCATTTAAAACACAGAATCAAAATTCAATTTTGGACTACTTTTTGCAATGCAAAAGACAAATAAAAACAACTCACGAGTGAAGAAAGATAATTCACCATTTTCATCTAATATTTATATTGAACATATGATATGATTCTATGAGGTATATGTTATCTTTACAAAATGAAACATAAAGCTAGAATGACTTGATGAAGGTAAAAAATATGGTCTGCTATTATATCAAGGCAGACTACACATTCCAAATGGGTAGCATATTGTTATTACTAAGATCAAACCCTTAATGCCACCTGGTCTTGCCATGAAATCTTCCTCTTCCCTGCCCTATTTGATCCATCCCCAACGTTTCTACAAACTGACAGCTTGATATCGTTGTGCTGCTCATCACTCACAACTCTTTGAGTACTTCTCTTTGCTTCTTCAATCCTCAATGGCTCGCCGTTGCCCTGTAATTCCTCCTCTTCTCTCTGCATGGCATCCAAAATAAAAACTATAAGTCTACAAGAATCAAACATAATCAAGGACTCACAATGTAAACACAGCATGCGCAATTAATTACCGAAATCTGGTTCAAGTCAAAAAATGGAACTATACTCTTCTTTGTGGCTTCCTTCCCATTGTGAATCCTATCTTTGTGATTCAAGTCAAGCACTGGAGTAGAACCGAGAGAAGAAGCATCTCTTTTACTAAAACTCCTAGCATTTTGGTTTAAATCAAACACATGGCCAGTTTTTTGCAATGTGACTTCGACCCCATTGGAAATCCTTTCTTTTGGTTTCAAATGGGAAGTGGTGTGGGGTCGCAAAGTGGATTCCTTTCTATTGGAATTCCTTCCCTTTGAGATAATTGGCGCTTGGATTTTGAGCTTTCGTGGCTTTAGAAATTCTTGCTTAGGTTGAGGCTTTGGAGAAGGATGTTTTAGTAAGTATTTGTAACGTTGCCTTAGAAATCTGCAGGAAAGTGCTGAGGATAAGCTTTATGGATAATAATAAACAGAAAACCATTAAAAACCCAAAACTACTCATTGGTAGGATACACTACCTAACTTCAGATGACAGGATCAACTTTTTCTGCTTCGTAGCTTGCAATTTCATTCTCATGGCCTCTGTTTCCTGAACATACAAAAAATATCATGAGAACAACTTTTACAAAAATCTTTTACAACAATTCAAACAAGACTACCATGAGAAAATAGACAAACAAACACACTGACTAATATGATATAGAGAGATATAGAGACTAATTAACAATTAGAACTACCTTTTAATTCTTAAATTTAGGATTTGATTAGTAGAAAAACCCTATGGAAAATATGATATAAAATAAAAAATAGAGAGCTACATAGAGAAAAGACCCAAGAGGCTGAAACTAAAGCTATGCAAGGTTAAGTTTCCAAAAGCTTTGAAAAAAATGTAAAACGGAAAAACAAAATAAGAAAACTCACAAGAGCACACTGACTCCTATGTGATTGTTGTTTCATGTTAATTAAACACTCAGGAATTTCGCAGATAAGAATCAGATAATTTGGAGTCCCAAAAAAAAAATTGTCCTGTAAGATGTAACCGAAGCGAAGAAATTCTAGAACAAAGAGAGACACAAGCAACATAAGAATAAACATGAAGAAAACACACCATCCCATCAGATCGGAACACGAATATAGGTTTGATCCAAACAAATTATTAAACAAGCATATAAAAACATAAGATCTCTTTTATTATTTTCTCTAACAAACCCTCAATTTCCTCAGCAACAAACCATCACAAATCCAAATCAACCAAAAGCAACAAACACACCAAAGGAAAAACCAGATCTAGCGAAACCCACAATAAAAATTTCCAATCTTTAGAGAGGGAAAAGGCGTTACCTTGTGCAGATCTTCAAAGTCCTGCAAGAGACTCTGGTGCCTCAACCTGGTCCTCTGATCCTGATACACATCATAAGAAGTCTCCATGGAGACAACCCCTTTCATCTTCTTCATGAGATCAGGGAAGAACAGAGCAACAAACAAGCCAAGAACCAACAACAACTAAAGGTAAAAAAAAAGGGGGCAAATAGAGAGAAAGAAGAAGGTGGGGTGTGGTAGGTTATGGAACAAAAGGGGTGTGTGTGTGTGTGTGAGAGAGAGAGAGAGAGAGAGATAAAGAGAGAGAAAAAGAAAGAGGGGAAGAGGTAAGAAGGTTCTCGCTTTCCTGTTTTCTCTGTGAAACTCTGACCAAAACAAGGAAACCCAAAAAGCCCACATAACTCGGTGAAAAAATATTGTTCTTTAGAAAGACCAGTGATGAAGATGGGGGATTTTTTGGGGGCTTGCAGAAGGGTAATTCGGGGAACATAATTAGATGATGAGAGAGAGAGAGAAAGAGAGTAAGGTGGGTTTGGTTGGAGGACATTTGAACACATCTAACTTCTCTTTCTTTTGTTTCCCATTCTTTCTAATCTTTCTTTTTTGGTTTTTCTTCTACATAAATTTTGGTCCAGCTGGGCCATTGATGAGAGAGAAAGAGGGTTGGATGGTGTGGACTCTTTGGTTTTGATGGGAGAATGCGTGGAGTTTCCATGTTTCTACTTTCATTCTATTTGTTGCCATTTGTTGTTGTTGCCCTCTGTGTAGAGAGAGAAAGAGATATAGAGAGAGATTGTTATATTGAAGGTAGATTAGGGGCTGGAAAAGGCAAAAGAGGTAAATGAGATGAGATGATGCTGTTTCTCTGCTATGCCTGTAGCAGTTTTTGGTTGCAACCTTATTTTTGGGCTTTGGAGTGGATTCAGTACTTTTGTTTTTGTTTGGGTTGTGAAATGTGAACTCTCTCTCTCTCTCTCTCATATGGTGCTATGCCATGCCTTTCATTTCACCCAATTATTATTATATACACAAGGTCAATTGGTGTGCATTTACCTGCATACCCTTCTTATTTTTATGCTTTTCCCCTCCTTGTCCTCTGGTTGGAGAAAATGAAAATCAATCTGGCTTTTTCATCATGAAGCAGGTAAAGTAAAGAAGAAAAAAAATTCCCAAAACCCATTATTTTGTGGTGTCTCTCTCTAGTAGCATATGAGGGATGGATTAGGTGCTTTTTGTTCTACATCCAAACTAGTCCCTTGTCTTTATATTTAATGTTTCCTCCATCTTCATGAATGGAATTATAAAGATCCCACCAGCACCTACTTTCAGGACTTTTGTGTGACACCAGCCCTACCTACCTTATAGCCACCACTACTGTTGATTGAAAGCTCCACCACCATTACCCTTCATTTCTTTCTTGTGGGCGTGGCGTCGTGCTACATAGCCACAGATTTTGAGATCTTATTTTATCAAAAAAAAAAAAATTAAATAAATTATTATTATAGAATGGAAAAAATGTTTATCTTTTCAAATGACACAACTTATATCCTATCACTCTCACAAAGGGGTGAGACCCACACCTTTAGTTTTTTTTTTACTCTCTTCCTTTATCTATCTCTTTATCTCTCTTAAAATGACACAACCTTACATCCTTTAAAATGACACACACTTTACTTTACCTTTATAGTATAGAATTATATAACTGAACACAAAAAATTGGGATACAAATACTGATTCTAGATAGAATAATGGGCAAAAAAATAATAAATTGATTTATTGTATTTTAAATAAAAAAATTACGAACTTATGGTTGGAAACAATTACATATTTATTGCATAGTATCACGTTCAATTTGGACGTCACCAATCACGTCAAATTTGGGCATCACTCAAGAGACAATCACGCCTAATTTAGGCGTCACTCTTCGGGTATTGACACGTGTCACTTTTTTTTTCAAAAAAATAATAATAATTTATCAATTTAATCGTAAAATTTCTGAAGGTCATAACTATTGACTCCGGTATCCGAATCATGTAATTTTTTTTATTCCACATTACTTTTCGATATCTACATAACGACACCTCATTTAACATATTTTATCTTTCACAAACATAATTTGAATTTGCAACAATGAGACTTTATCTTATAATCGTTTGATTGTGACCCAGTAAATTAATAATTAATTAAAGAATGTGATCCAATAAAATATAATCGTTAGATTGACAAAAATTAACGGTTAAGATTTAGTAGTAACAAGTAATAAGAAAAAAATAGTAATTATAACATTTCTCTTATTTATTTATATAACAGCGGGAGACAATGTAGTTTAATATAAAATAAAAAAAAGTAATATGACAATAGCATACCCCAAACAATACGATAATATAATTTATAAAAAAAATTATATTTGATTAAACTCCCAAATAGCGTGTTAAATTATTAAAAAATAAATAAGAGAACATAATAAAAATAGTAAAAAGATCAGTAAAATTGATAAGTAATATAATTTGTATAAATCATTAAATATAAATAGAATAATAATGAAGGTAAGAGTTGTTATTTTCATATCGGTATAAATTGCCATCAATAATTTCAGACCACGAATAATAACCCAAAGCTTATAGCTTATGAATGTTTTTATAAAATAAAATCCTTCTTCTTTACAGATTTAGAATATTTATTTGATTATTTCCTTTATTAATACAGGTTTTTTCAAATTTATTTTTGAGTTTAAATCACAAATCAAATCTTTATTTTATTTTCCTTATTAATAATAATCTTTATTTTTATTTTAATTTAAATCATAAACCAATTTTTTATAATAATAATAAAAAAAATATTATTTTTAATTCAAATCACAAATCAAATGTTTATTTATATTAAATCACAAATCCAGAACTCAGAGGCTTCTGTGTTTAACCGTTCATATAATACAATTATTGCAAATTTAAATTGTGTTTGTGAGAAATAAAATATGTCAAATGAAATGTCACTGCGTAGATCAAAAAGTTATGTGGAATCAAAAAAAGAATTACCTGATTTGGATACCCGAGTCAAAAGTTATGACTTTCAGAAGTTTTACGTTTAAATTGTTAATTTTTTTTAAAATGTGACACGTGTCAACACTTGAGAATTGACGCTTACATTTGGCGTAATTGCCTCTTGAGTGACGCCCAAATTGGGCGTGATATTGTGCAATAAATGTGTAATTATTTTCAAAATTGCCATAAATTCGTAATTTTTATTTAAAAAGCAATAAAATAAATTTTTTGCCTAGAATAATCAATGTTTGGTATGAATATTTGGTATGAAATGATAGGAAAGTGAGGTATGGAATATTTATTTACCATGATTGGTATGAGTATTGTGAACAAAATACCAGCAATTTTTTTCCTTTTCAACTACTCAAAGGCAAAAATTTATCCCACTTAATCTTTAGTATTTTTTTTTGCCTTGGTCTTGGGTTTTGAATATAATATATTGAGTCAAAAATACCCTTGTGATATATGACATCACGTGTAAAGAGATTGCCCATCGTCTTTGATATTTTGATAATTTCATTTCACATTGCCATCAATATTTTGTCATTAATATTTTACCATCAAACATAGTACCAGTAAAATTAATTCAACTTTCCCGGTAAAATTTTGGCTAACCAAACATTTTTTTATAACTTATTAAGAATAAAAAAATTATCACCAAATCCCCAACAATATTTTTTTTTCATACGAAACGCCCCTCAAGGGTTCATATAAATGCAAGCTTATATGAATATGATTTAATCATTTTTTATTAAAACAAGAAAAGCACAATTGATATTTATAAATGTTCTAGACGAAAGTAAATATGGATTTTGGCTGGTTAAAAATGTGTGGCCTCTCTTAGGCACCTATCCCTAATATATATAGCTCTTGCTCAAAGAGTTACCTTAAATATGGGTGGTTTATTGATAGTGTCATGGAATCATGATAGGACCCAACTTTGACTTCAATACGTGGGTTTTTCCCCTAAGTCACTAACCAACTCCCCGAATAAGGATCATTCCGAGTTCCGTCGGCCTTTATCCCTGACTTTTGGTGATACCCGGAAATATGAACCCGCTACACTACGTAATTTTAAATGTGCAACTAGCGTTATAATTTCTTATGATTATCTAGTGGGGACAATGTGGTTAATGTCTCTCACATGGCGTAGGTAGTACTAGTATGTGGTACAAAAGGTGAACCGACCCACCAAAACTATGTTAAGAATTCAAAACAACACAAGATAGCAGAAAAGTCTCCTAACATTTGTTAACAGCTTTTTCGGTTACCATTTCGCTCTTTGCGATATTAATAACTTTTTGGATTCTATTCTTAATATGCTATTAGGAAATTTGACTTTCATGTATACCGAGTCTTTGAAATATGCGTCCCTTCGTAACACACGAAAATCCAAGTGTCCTTGTTCGTTTTAATGTTAGTATTCATTAACGTCAAATTAGTTAACACGAACTTATAGTTCTTTTGTTTTTTTGTTTTATTAAGGGAAGACTTATCGTTTAGGTGAGTTTTGAAAAAGCGTACGGAAAGTCACACGTCGGGTTTAAAAAAGGGAAAAAGTGAAAAACAAAATAAATTGCATTTTTTAAGTTTAAACACATGTTTTCATTATATATTTTTGGTCTTCCAAATTAAGTCTCAATGGACCAACCAATAAATTAAATTTGGATTTATCATTTATCATTTAATATGATCACAAAAAATTTCTTACACACACAATATTTTGTGGGACCCGCAGCAAAAAAAAACTTTGGCACGCAAAACGAATCTCTATAACATAACACAATCACTTTTCTTACAACAGAGGGATGTTTGGTACAGGAAAAATTTTTATTTACCCGGGAATCTCAATTTTTTAAAATATGATTTTTATGTTTATGTTTATGATAATATCCAGAAATTTAAAATTTAGAAAAATTCAATTTCACGGAAATCCTAAAAAATTTCGCGTACCAAACCGCCCCTTATAAACCCTTTAAGTTTTCCTATCTGCATTACTTTTTCCTTTTTTGGTAATCAATCTGCATTACTTTATCCATATACTTTGTGGTAATTACTTGCTATTATTATATATATATGTATGTTATGAAAGCAGTATTTTTATTTCCCAGTCACGAAGTAATTTTTAAGGCTCTAAATCGACCAAACTTTTATCAGACTGATTTTATAATTAATTTTTTAGAGTTTTTTGGGACAGAAGTTACTATTTTTAGTTTTTAATAAACGTATTAAAATAACTTTTTTATGCTTTTTTTTTAATATTGTAATTACTATAAAAATATACATTTCTTAAGTACAGACAAACGAACTCTTAATCTACATTATTTATACAATTATCGACACTTGTTCATTTCATCTCTCATAAGTCATAATAAATCATTCGTCTCCCTAAATATGCCGTATATAATAATAATAAATTTACATATGCATGACCTTGAATATAGTAATTTGAAAATTCACTCATTAATAGCTACATAGTACTTACACTTAAATAATATTTTATGGATGAACATGGACACTATGTTATACATCCGAATCATAATAAAAGAATTCATATTTATTCTTTAGGTAATACAATTAAGATAAATAATTAATATAACATTTTTTAAAAATATTTTCTCTAAATTTAGATGCTCTTACCTAACCTATTTCCATTTGAGCAATGTTAAAAACTCTTAAATATCTAGATTATAATTTTAAATAAAAATAAAAGTATTTGATATTTTCTAATTTTTTTTTAATATCTATGAGAATTAATAGGAACATTAATATATAAAATCAAACAAATTTTGTTAATAATCATTGTAGTTAAATATCGAGTTGTTTATTTTTTTTTAATTTTATACTTTAGAGCATTTGTTAAAAATATTTGTCTGATGACTGATGACAATATAATAAATATTTAAAATGTTATACTTTTGTTTTCAACACACTGGTTAACAAATATTATTTTTATCAAAAAGTCTTATTTCATTCATATTTGAATTTCTCACACTAAAATATACAAAATAATAATTTAAAAAAAAAGTATTTCACTAAACCAGTGGTGGGAGAAAAAAAAAAGAGAGTCAACTAACTTATTATGTGGCAGTTTGATACTTGTCATCAATGCATGGACAAGAAACACGACACGACATACCACGTTAATTCTAAAAAGTGTCATATTTTAACACATTTTGATATTAAATAAATTTTTTAATATATATAATTTAATTTATATTTAATATATATAAAAGTCCATTTCAAATATTTAAATTTCATAAATATAAATATAAATAAATTTTTTATGTCAAATTTCATAACAGAAAAAATTAATTTATAAATTATTTATTTTATATTTAGTTAACAAAAAAAATTAAAATTTAAAAAAAAATGTATCGACCGTGTGTCCAAAAAAATTGATTGCGTGTCAAAAAAAATGTGTTATAACGTGTCAGAGAATTAACTTATTACCGTGTATCGGACGCAGTTTGCTGTGGAGGTTGTCATTGACAAACACATAGACAGCTGACAAATCTAACCAGTGGCAAGTACTCGTAATCCTACAATTGGACCGTTATACGAGTAACCTGAAACAAGGGTAATTTTAACAGGGAAATCTGAGTCACCGACTCTTCAGCCTTCACTATCCAATACATGGAAGCCAAGAAATTCTCCATTATCTAATACTAACAGTAATACCGCTTTCACTTCACCTCGCAAATTGCTTCATCTCCTTCCATCAAAACCCAAAATTGTAACTTTATTCTTCCCTGTGCGTGGAAGCCAATGGTGTCCACAGTTTCTCTAACTGGTCATTTATCGAACATCCACGGAACAAGTGAACGGAAAAAGCTTTGCCCTCTATCAACTTCTCTGTGTAAGTCTACCCCTCCATTCATTTCCATTTGGGTTTCTCTTTTATTCAATAAAGTTGCAAACTTTTTTTACTTTGACATGTTATATGTGACTTTTGCTTTGGGTGAGTGTCATTCTCCAATTTACAGGCATATAATGAAATGTTAGGATTTTTTTGTTTTGTTTTGTTTTGGGGTTGTTGTTGTTGTTGTTGTTTGTACTATGCAGAATCTGTATCTGTCTTCTGCCTTCCCATTGTGGCGTTTCTTATTGCCTAGAAGACCCTATATTTGTTTAACTGTGTTGAAAAATAAATTCATCTTGAATTGTTGGTTTAGCATATTCTTAGGTCTATTCTTATTCCAGCAATTGAATGCTTGGAATATTTAGTATTTTTTAAGTAACAATAGTACCACTTTGATTCGATGTTTGACCGTACTGTTGGAAACTAAGCTTATCATTTATAATATATCCAAGACTATAAACAAAATAAGAGACCAGATTGATAAAGGGTTTATGTAAGGTTAATCCATGTATGCTTTCGATTATCAAATTTAACTTGTTATGACTAAGGTATTTGTCATTGGCTATTATTATATAGGTAAACTAAACTCCACTGCAAATGTAGTTGATATGAGGATATTGTCTCGGTGTGGTAGTCAAAAAGTTGGACCTGATCGTAGATGTTTTCGTGTTTATGCCCTATTTGGAGGGAAAAAAGAAAATAATGAGAAAAGTAATGATGCACCTTCAAAGGTTAGCCAAGTTAGCTTTCTCTTGCCATCAATGTTACATGTGAATACACACTCTGGATGACAAATTTGCTTTTGTATTAATATTTCCCATATGTTTACAATTTGCATCATTCACATGCATGATAATGATTGACGACCGTAATTTTTTTCTTTGTCACGTTTATTTCACAAGAAGCGTTGTAGGATTTATTTCTTTACTTGTTTAATTGTCATCTCATTAACTTAAACTGGATGATGGATAGTTCTTGGGAAAAGTATTTCTCTAATCACCGGAGATTAAGTTATCTCCAGTGAGCTTAAAACGACGTCGTTTTGAGGTTATAAGATTAAAAAATTATAATGATAAAGACTAATATAACCCTGCAATATATTGTAATTACAAAAACACATTGATTTCCATCCCAAAACGGCGTCGTTTTGAGCTCACCAGAGATAACTTTATCTCCGGTGATCGGAGAAATCCTTTACCCATTGTTCTTATGATTTCTTCCAAGAGAGAAATGAATGAGTGATAAATTATCTCTTCTACAGAGTTTTCTCTTCTTAAGTGATAAAGAATCACTTCTCATTTCTGGCATGTGGAAAAGTTCCTTAGAAAGACACATTTGAATCAATTATCAGACTGTGTTAGGTAGGAGATTCTCCCAAGCATCCTACATCAACCTTCCAATCCACCCCCATTTGATGCCTACAAAACTGTTGAAACTTTTCCCTTTTGTATAGTTGCTAATATTTATATTGTGAAGATCATGTTTGCGTTGGTAAATTTTTTGGTCATGCTGTCCGCCTGTCCTGTGTTTATGTGTTTTAAATTCTTCCGGGTCAAAAAGCCCTGTGTTGCATTGAAGGTTGGCAAAAAAGGCACATGGTGATTGTTCATGCCTATCAAATTGAGTTTTTATGGTTTTGATTATTCCTCGAATAAGTCACAACTTCTAATTCTCTTTCAAAATTACAAAGTACACAGATATTGTGGATATAGTCAAGGTTCCAATAGATTGTGTCCCACTATGCATCCAGGAGACTTGATCCATTGAAGTGCTAGTAAGAACTTCATAGTATCGTTATGATTATAAGGACACTATGTCAAAGTTTTTCTGATGTGCAGCATGTTTTTTAAGGTTCACAATCAGGTCCTATGTTCGTGATATTGATCTGTCACATATCTTCACTACCTTATGCTGAAATGAAAATGCTGGCATTGATGGTTTGCCTTTTGACTTAGGTTTATTAATGGACTGAAATCCATTACTTCTATCAGTTGCAAATTTCACTTCTTACTTTTGAGTTGATTTTTCTGTTTTCTGTATGTTCTCTTCTGCAAGATCATCGGATATTTATCATTAATCTGTAACCTCGAGATATCAGCTTATATGTATCTACACTTTCCCTTTTTCATGATTAATCTTATCTTTGTCTGCCGATATTACGTTAAAGTAGTTCTTGTCCTTTCTGAGTTGCATAATTTATGATATTTTCACTATATACAATAGGTCTAGTTCCCTAATTAAAATTCCATTGCAAAATATCACTTTTATATCTGGCAAAATGTTGGGGACTCGTTTGATTGTAGATGATCATGTGTCATATGGACAACATTCTAAGTTAGTAACTCTTAAGGAATAAATGCCATGGTAACGTTTACCTCTGAAGGTGGTTGTAATTGTACATAAGTTGCATTCCAGACGTTTTTAACTATTTCATTGAGTACACAAGTTAAAAACTTCATGGCACATACGACGAAACAGCTATTTAAAGCCTTTCTTGGGCAGAAGTGTTTGTTGTTATGTGTGTGTATAGTAGCTAGCTTAATTTTGCTTACACTTGACAAACTCTATTAAAAGTTGTTCCATTGTGACCAAAAGGTCACGGGTTCAAATATGGAAAACAGCCTCTTTGCAAATATGTAAGAGTAAGACTGCGTACAAGAATCATCTTCACCCTTACCCTTGCTGATCGTGGTTTAATGGGTAGTGGTTGACAATCTATTAATTCAAAATTGTGAGGCAGTATTTTCTTTTGTTGGAATGTTGAGTTTGTCTATCTGATTGATTAATCCTGATATTCATAGTTGGTGGATTTGTGGTTGACTTTAGGCAGGAATTCTTGGAAACATGCAAAATCTTTATGAGACTGTGAAGAAGGCACAAATGGTGGTCCAAGTTGAGGCTGTGCGAGTACAGAAAGAACTTGCTGCGTATGGCATTCTTGCTAAACGATTAAAGCTTTTCCTTTTCTTTCCCCCCAGTTATACGAGTTATTCATAATAGAGTGATCTGTCTTTATTCTATTATGCAGAGCAGAGTTTGATGGTTACTGTGAGGGTGAGTTAATAAAGGTACAATATTTGCTCTCTCATGCTGTGTGGTAGAAACCTTTTCGTGCTTTTGTGAGCAGATTTGGAATCTGGAACTTACTTAGCCTTTTAATTTTCCTTTTAAAAGATGAAAGTCTGGAATTTTTATGTGCATCATCTTATAAATATTTTATACTCCACGGCAAGGTTGTCGATTCTGCAATATGAAGTATCATATATATATATATATATATATATATATATATATGTTCAATAACTTTTGTTGTTCTAGCTTTATTCTTCATCATGATGTTTTGGGTTACATTATCAATACTTGTATTATAATCTGTAAGTTTTGTTTCATTTGTTAACTTGCCTTTAATGAAGTTTAATTTCAGGTAACACTATCTGGGAATCAGCAGCCTGTACGAACACAAATTACTGAGGCTGCTATGGAATTGGGACCAGAAGTGAGTAGGCAATTCAAGTGATATTTTATAACTTTATATACATGTTTCCTCTCATAACTAATAGCATCCTGCATACATGACTATATGGTGAAATTGGAGTAGACATTTGAAAAAGTTAAGAAATATGTAGAGTTTCTGTATGTAAATTCTTTGATTGTTTTTGCTGATTACATAAATAATGTTCAAAGAAATTTGTAGGCCGAGGGACTCAAATTTGGATAGGATTACTCACTATAATGGAAATGTGATAAGAACCCTGTGGCTGTGATGCACCACCCCAAAAAGTTAGCTCAAAGGGTGAGAGTGTCCAAATCCTTATAAACCCCACATTAGTTTCCCATACAACTAATGTGGGACTACAAGTCCCATACCTTGCAAAATGGGTCCTAACAAAATGTAAAACAAATTTCCCCTTTGTCTCAACTAGACATTTTGTCAAAAGTTGTAGGAATGGTTATGAATGACATATGGTTTTCAATTTTTATTCATGTATTGAGAGTTGGGTTGGTTGCTGATAATTTTTATTTAACTAAGGGCCTCTTTGTTTCAGCTTTTAAAAAAAGTGTTTTTATGATATAGTTTTCGTTTGGAGCTTTTTCCTTTCTTTCGGAAGTTACTATGTTTAATTTCTGAAAAAGACACTAAAACAGTTTTTTTGTGTTTCTTTTTTTTTCTTTCAGAAAAACATATATTATTATAATTTTTTTAAAAATATTTGTTATTAAACGTCTCTGGGTTGCAGAAACTTTCATTGTTAATCACTGAGGCATACAAGGATGCACACCAGAAGAGTGTCCTGGTAAAAAATCTCTATTTTCAATAGGAATAATGGAAATTCCCTTGCGTTTGTGGGTATTGATTTAGAAAAATATGCTCTTGCTAATGTTTTGCAGGCCATGAAGGAAAGGATGAGTGATCTTGCACAGAGCTTAGGAATGCCACCAGGGCTCAGTGAAGGGATGAAGTGATGACAAACATGAGATGTACCTCAATTTTGCATACAAGAACACCATGTCACAAATTCTAATTTCTCCCTTACCTGTGATTTTGAATTTGCAATCTTATTTCTTATATATCTCAACAAATGTCATACAAGAACCTAATTTTCTCCCCTTTATTCTTGTCCTATTACTTTTTTGCGGGAAAAATCAATTCTTTACATCTTATTATCATTTCTCTCGCAATTTAGGTGTATTTGGATAAAATGTGAAAAGATAAAAGCTTTTATGAAAACATTGTTTTTTTTTTTCCTGAATGTTACTTGCTATTTTTTTAAAAAAGAATCCAATTATGTTGAAAAATTGGACATGTTTTTTTAATCAAAAGAGCATTATTTTCCCTTAGATAGAGCACAAACTTTGGTCCCGTTATGTGGTTATTAATCCACTATGAGATGACGTTGGTCGCATTTGCCAAGATGGATTCTGTTGTTGATAAGGGGATACGAATTCTTCTTTCTCTAAATTTTGCAGCCTCATGAAATTTTTATAAATAACAAATTTCTTCATGTTTACAAATCAGAAATTAA
Source organism: Gastrolobium villosum (assembly GCA_032173675.1). Taxonomy (NCBI): domain Eukaryota; kingdom Viridiplantae; phylum Streptophyta; class Magnoliopsida; order Fabales; family Fabaceae; genus Gastrolobium; species Gastrolobium villosum. The sequence goes on along the minus strand of JAVKPL010011549.1, from coordinate 187,916 downwards.
ATCTGAGACACTAATTACAAATTTGACATCCTTTATATGTGACGGTTAGAAATTCCAATGCCATCAGTATAGTTACCAGTTACAGCATTTTCCACCTGTAGTTTTAATAGCAATATAATTATGACAGATAAGTAGAGTATATTGGAGTCATCAGAATTGACTTACAATGAACCCTTTAAGATTAATGATTTGGGTATTTTTTTATTATTATTATAATCATGGATTTTCTTAGCCAAGATGATGTAGAATTTTGACTTGCAATTAACAGAACCGTTAACAATAATTTCTAGTTTCCAAGCTCTACATGTGATATTTTAAGTCGTACAAAAGCAAAAACAGTGGACAAATATAAGGAATAAAATAATGATATATAGGAAAATGATATTGTTGTAACTTGTAACATTTTTTGAGGATGCAAGATATAAACTCTAATTCGAGAGGGAGGCGTCGGGGAAATCTCTTATTGTCTGCACAGTAATTGTAAATCATGTAGATCTTTTGCACCCACAGAAGCCTCTGCTGACCAGTTGAAGAACATGAGGAAAAATTGCATACGTTTTATTTGATATTGTCTTATTAAACATGAGTAAAAGTTACATACAATGTATAATCTTTTTTGGGAAAAAGTTCACCAATGCCCATATGGTTTACTCCAAAATCACTTATTTCTCTGTGATTTTTTTCTTATCAGATATGCCCCTGTGGTTTGTAAAAAGGAATGTTTTTTCATCACATATGCCCGTGTGGTTTCTTATTTTTTACTAAGCACAGGGGCATATGTGATAGGAAAAAAACCACAGGGATATAGATGATTTTGAAGCAAACCACAGCGGCATTGATGAACTTTTCCCATCTTTTTTTATTCACTTGATTTTGCTTAGCTCAATATTTTTTTAATTAGCTGTCTTATAGTTGCTGGTCTTTTTTTTTTTTTTGACATTTGTTCATTCATTCAGATTTTTTGACACGTTGTCTCTATTCTTTTTGATATGATACCTCTTTTTGCATAATATATTATTTCATATTTATAGAGATGTTGTCTATTAAACCTGAAGCATCAATTTCATAAGAAATTTCATCTCAAAGAAATTAACATAGAAGAAAAATTGATCCAATTTGGGCACATTATAAACAACTTGTTGAAGAGAATGAGAAAATTGTTCTAACGTGTCTCTATTGTGATAAAATAATTAGGGGATGTGATATCAATTGGCTTAAAGTCAACTTGGCTTGAAAAAAAAAAAATGGCAAGTTGAACAATGCAATAACGTTCCAAAAGTTATTCATTTTCAAATGGAGCAAAATATTGATGAGTACAGGAAACAAAAAAAGAAGTCCAAAAGGAATATCAAGTTAATAAATCATTTGATGAAAATAGGGCGAGAATGGTAGATGATGAAGTGCTAGAAAATCCATTAAGAAAATCACATTCTATATCTCAAAAGCCAAAAGGGGAAGAATATTAATCTTTTAGGTTCTTGTTTTATGCATAGAACAACTATTGAGCTCAACCTATCCTAAAAAATGTGATACAAAGTAAAGAAGTAATGGAGAAATGCGACCTCACAATTTTCAAATGGATGATTGATCCAAGTGTTCCATTTAATGCAATTAATTCATCATATTACCAACCAATGATTGATGTTATTTGTAGCATGGGTCCGGGATATAAAAGTCAAATTTTTTATAGAGTTCGTGAGTATTTGTTGAATAAGTGGGTTGGAGAAGTCAAGAAATCAGTTGAGAGTTATCGCACTATTTGGAAGCAAACAAGATGCACTATTATGGTAGATGGGTGGACTAATTGTTATAGGAGATCTCTTATTATTTTTCTAGTTTATTACCAAAAGGAACTATTTTTCTCAAGTTGGTCGATACTTCTAATGCTTCCAAAAATGCAGATTTGTTGTATAAGATTTTTAAAGGTGTAATGTTAGATGTTGGCCCTAAAATTGTTGTTCAAGTTGTGACTTATAATGCTGCTAATTATATGGCTGCTAGATGGTTATTGGACGTTAAGTTTCCTAAGATTTTTTGGTCTCCTTATGTCGTTGATTGTATAAATTTGATGTTTAACCCCTCCTACTATGTTTATTGCATGTATCTTAGGTTGAACATGTGGGCAAAAGTTGTCTCTTTTGCATGAAAAAACTTTATTTTCCCCTCTTTCGTGTTCATAGCCTACAAGGGCTTCTTCCTCAAAAATGTGTGGCACTTTCGACAATTGAGGCCGAATATATAGCCGCGACTGAGGCTTGCAAAGAAATGTTGTGGATGAAGAAGTTTTCTCGAAACTCGGCCATGATCAAGACAAGTACGAGCTGAAGTGTGATAATCAAAGTGCTATTCATCTAGCAAAGAACTCGACCTATCACTATCGCATTAAACACATTGACGTGAGGTATCACTAGATCCGAGATGTGATGGAGAATGGAGCTCGAACGCGTCAAAGTGCACACCGACTTGAATTGATCTGACATGATAACAAAGTTGGCACCTGCTAGGAAATTTGAAGATTGCTGCTAAGGTGTTGGGCTGCTGAACTTGACGCATTAAAGTCGGAAGGGGGAGATTTGTTGGGGTGGTTCCTCTATTAATGCTGGCATGCACCACATTTAATGGGTGCATGGCTCAAGACTGTCCAACCACCTCAACCGCCATAATAATTGAAGAAGATTCTGGAAAAAGGTGGAAAGTTCCTCTCAACTTATTTAAACCCATGAAGACCTTTGTAATAGATTAGAAGCTTAAGAGAATTTTGAGAATACCTCGAGAGAGAAGTTTGAAGAGTGACCTCTTTAGAGAAGTTTGAGAATACCTCCATAGTTGGTGATGCTTGATTGTATCTCTAGTGAAATTAGGAAAGCTTGACTCCTTGAAGTCTTTCTTTTCACATAGTGAAAGATTTTCTAGACTAGTGCCATGCGGTTTTTACTTCTTCACATTGGGGAAAGTTTTTCACATTAAATTTTGACTATGTTCCTCTATGTCTCTCTCCTCTGCATTTTTTCATTAAACTGCACATTGGTCGATCTGGTGAAGCTAGGCCGACGTGTAAGTGCCGAGCTCCAAGTCAATATGCAAACGCTTCCGCACTGACTTGAGGGACCGACGTCCAAACATATATTCGGAATTGTGACCTTGGGAGAGTGTAAAGCCTCTCCAATTGCTTCAGTGTTCTATCTTTCTTTTCTACCACTATATATCATTCTTTTTTTCATGTCACTGTGGTTCTGTAATTTTCTCATTTTCAGTATTTCAATTCTCAGTCAGTTGTAACTTGTGTTTCTTCAATACATATATAAAAAATCTGGATTTTCCAGGCCAAAAGACTTGTGTTCTATTATATTTTACTGATTCCGTAGTTTGATTCTTATTACATTCCTTATATCAGATACTGTCACTACTCCATTGTGTGTCCATAAGCTCTCCAATTTACTCATTCATGTAGGTCACCCCACCTTTTTACCTTTTTACCAAAGAGCTTGACTATTAATGCTTGTATCCATGTGCTGAGCATTCTCCTCTTGGCAGATTTAGTGCAGATGAGGTTTGATATTCCATCCTCTTGAAGCCCCACTCATCAGCTTCATTGTCCTCTGGTGCTTCAATATTTTCCATATGTAAGTCCCAATCCATTTCATCTTGCTAATCTTGGTGGACCCTGGCGAGGTAATGCTTCCTCTTGGTTGCAATGTATTGAAATGCTGAGTTATATGACTGCTAAATTTAGTTGCATTAGTTTATTGGTAATTTTTGTGACTGAATCCTTGAAATAACAATTTGATGCTGTTAGTGTTATTTAGATTCACTATTAATGAATACGATCAGAAAGATTTGAATTGTGACATGGAGTTATTGCTTTTGGTTGTAACTTATCCTCCAGCCGTATCCGAAGGTTAATCTTATCGATCACCGTTGGATCCAAGACTTCTGGTTAAAGGACTCAGACTCTTTATCACCTGTGCCAAAAGAGTTTGGTGCTCGATCAATGCTTTTGTATTATATAGCATGTGCTCTTAATAAATTATCCATATTCAAGTTCATCAAATTCTCTTATAAATGTTGGTGTGATTGAATTTTGGGTATCTCTTTTAATCAATTTACGAATTTATGAGATGGTTTCATCACTTCATATGTGATAACTTGACTCCATTTGGACATTGACTCGGTTTAAAAAATAAATATATTATTTATTATAATATAAAAAAATGAATAGAAATAAATGCTAATAATATATATTTTCCTAGGAATAAATAATTTTTATATCAATATATAAGATATATTTATCTTAAGAATATTAATATCAAAATGGTTATAATTTGTAGATATATGACATTTTTTAGATGCTTTGGTTTTTGAAGGTTCATCTCTATTTTTCAGCTGGAGCTATAACTGAAGCCTTCAAAACGACGTCGAACCTTGTGACTCGGCGATGGCCGGAAACTACTTGCCGGCTGTTCAGCTCACCGGGAGTGGCCGGCCGGTACTTGTACAGAACGAAATCGAGTGCTTCTTCCTCTCAGGCGTGGACCTTCTCTGCGAAGACGAGTCCTCCACTTGGTTCCCTCATCTGAAATCGGGTCTCCTCATCCTCACCACGCACCGCCTCATCTGGCTCTCCGATTCCGCCGCTGGCTCCGCCTTCGCGGTCTCCGTCCCCCTGAGCGCAATCTCGCACATCTTCTCTCACAAGAAGTCCCTGAAGTCGATGTTCGCTTCCCCGAGGGTCCGTTTCCAGGTTGCTCTGGTGGCGGAGGGTAGGGTTTTGCCTTCGGTGGTGGTGACGATCGTGGTGAGGGGGAAAGGGGACTGCGATGCGTTCTTGGCCAAGTTTTGGGAGAATTGGCGGGCCAGGGCGTGGGAGGAGGCGGAGAATGCTACGAGTTCAGGTTCGAATGCGGTGGCAGCGTCGTCGGTGGCGGCATCTTCGAGCGGGATTTATTCGAGTGACGGGACGGTGAGGATGGCGGGAGTGTCGGGGATATTGAGGAAGGAGCAGGAAATGTGGGAGAGTACTGATCGGAGCTTGCAAGAGGCTTTTCAGGATTTGAATGCTCTCATGGTAATGTCTTTATGTTTACTCTGATTGTGTAAAAAATATATAATTTTTGTTTTGCTATTTTGTTTTTTTATTTATTTGTTTATGCTTATTGCACCTAATGATATATACCTGGAAGGAACGTTGCACAACGGTTAGTGTTAGTTGCCATGTGATAGGAAAATGTAATTAGCCTCTTACAAATACAAGACAAGACAGACCCTTCAGTGAACTCTGCACATAGCGGGAGCTTTATAGCATCAATTTGCCCATTTTTTTTGGACCAAATGAAGGTTATGTTGAGGTTTGGTGGAAGGAGGAGAAATTAGATGAATTGAATTCTGTTTACCAAAAGTCTAGTTGGTTTTGTAGTTGAGGGAGCTGTAATTATGGCTTGGGAGGATTTTGTTTAGAATTAAGAAGTGCATCATTTTCACAAATCTTTATGTTTATTGGGACTTGCTTGGGCTATGAGTTACAAGGAAATATTAGGGGGTTATTGCTGTGTTTGCAGATATAGGCTGCATGTTTATGATGCTGGCAAAGGTATTCTAAACCATGTTATCCCTACAACTCAATCATGCAGATTTCTGAAATTTTGCTTTTGTTTGTCTTGAAATTTAGGCTGTGTTAATTTATGTATATGGAGTAATTTGTGGAAAATGAGCATTTTTCTCTTTTTATGCTTAGTTAAGCGAAGAGGAAACATCAATTAATTTGATTGATCAGGACTAGTAAGGCGAATGATCTCTGGTCCTATATGTTACTTTTACAGGGAACTCGTGAGCTGAGTAATGAGTTTTCCCTTTATGTTGTAAAAACAGATGTAAACTCGTTCTTTCTCCTACTTGATTGTGACAATTGTGGTCAGGTCTAGAAGTATTTTGGTACTGAAATTCTTTAACTAGTATTGTTTTTGGCTTGTATTAAGCGAAAGCTACTCTAAGTTTTGGGTTGATGCGGGTTTGCAGAGCAAGGCTAAAGAGATGGTGACGCTAGCAGAGAGAATGAGACAAAAACTTTTGTCTGGCTCAAGTTCTCAAACCAATGCAACTAATGATGAAGAGATGGTTTCAAAGGAAGAGATGCAAGATTGGTTATTGAGTGTTGGTATAATATCCCCTGTTACCAAAGAGTCTGCCGGTGCTTTGTATCATCAACAGTTATCTCGTCAGGTTCTCTTATCTCTCCTTAATCATGCATTATTTTTTAGTAATAAAAAAATCATGCAAATTGTAAGATATGCTATTAAGAAGGATTATTATTATTATTATTAAATTTGGTCTTTCTTCCTTAACATTTAAAAGATTGATTTGATATAAAAAATTCATAGTCAAGGATTTTTTTTATGATGGAGGCTTTTTATTCCTGCTATTTTAAATGCGGGGATACTAATGACTTATGTTGTTCAGTGATTATAAAAAAAAGTAATGGTTTCCAAAGCTCATGGGGACATTTAAGTTTTTGCTAGTTCACCAAAATAATGAAATATTTTTAAAATATGATTATAGTTTTTAACCATATGTTGATGAACATATTGAAGATGAATGTGTCTTTGCCTTTGTTGATGACAATTAAGGACTGACATGGCCCACATGGGACTATTATCAAGGGCAGCTTGTGTTGGAGAAGAAAGTAAAAATACTAGAAAGTAAGCCTAAAGGGATAACATCAGCAAAGTCAGAATAAGGCTAGAATAATATGGATTACTTAGAATACAGACGATATTCTTGATGTGCATAAAAAAACTATGGTTGAAATCATGATTCATACAAAAGATAGTTAGACGGTATCTATTTCTTTGCATTACACAATTGTGGTCGCGAGAGCCTGGGAAAAGCTCTCTCACTCATTCTCATTCCTGGGGAGGAAGAAATGAGTTGTTGATTTTGATATTTTGCTTACTAACCTACCTACAGGCTGTATGTGCATTTAATTTGATATTTTTTCTCACTTCTATAGAAGTAATGAAGAAGGGCCGGCTTGGCTCAGCGGTAAGCTTGCTTGCCGTGGTGTGTCAGGTCGCGGGTTCGAATCAGCCTCTCTGCAAAAAGCAGGGGAAAGGCTGCCTAGAGTATTCCCTTCCCCAGACACTCACGAAGTGGGTATTTGAACTGGGTCGGCCCTTTCGGCCCTTTCTATAGAAGTAATGGGAAAAACAATGTTCTGTCTTTTTAAGGTTTTGGAGTTAATTAATGGTCACTTGACTGCCTTTTGTTAGTTTTCTGTTTGTTTAAAATATTCTAATCTGTCCTTGCTAATACTTAGTTGGCAGATTTTGTTAAAGTTCCACTTGACAGAGCAGGAGGGATTATCAATCTTATTGATATTTATTGTCTCTTCAATCGTGCTCGTGGCACAGGTTTCAGTACTCTGTCTTTTGTTTTCACTCAGACATGTTTATCTTTCAAGTTTTACATTTTTTGAATTAATACCTCCCTTGTTTTGGTTGTCTAATAAACAGAATTAATCTCACCTGATGATTTGTTGCAAGCATGTTCTCTTTGGGAGAAGTTTGATGTGTATGTATGACATTAACCTTCCAATATAATAACTTCTTTTACTCTGTATTGGTAAATTGTGCGCATAGTATAAGCATGGAGATTAGGTGCCTTCAAAGCATACTCCTTGGGATTCTACCTTGTTTAATACTTTAATGCAATCCCCTTTTTTGTTTGATTATGTTATTCATTTTTTTCTCTTGTATTTTTTTTTTTTTTTTACTTTTTTTTATTTCATTTCTTTTTCTCATCTTCTTTTCTCTCAATCATTTTTTGTTTTTTATTTGGGTCATTAACCGCCTATTCAAACTAGTTTGGGATAAATGTATTATTGATGTTATTCATTTGTTTCAGCCCAATGGTTCTACGGAAGTTTGATAGTGGAGTCATGGTAATACAAACTAAGTCTCACAGCGATGAGGAGGTAAGTTCATTTTATCTTTTTGTTCGTGGTCATTTTTATAACTGTTTTAGGTTTTATTGTTGTTATTGACTTGGGAAAATCATCCTTGTCTTGTGGTGTGGGAATAATATGGATTTTGTGTAGTGCATTAATTGTGAAATTGTGGGATCAGATTAGTGGATTGTTGTAGAATAGCTTGTATTTATACTAATTATGTTTTTCTAATGAGCTCTGAGCTCTTTAGACTTGTGCTCAGTTTCTTCCCAGATAGTGTAATAGGTCGGGGTGGGTCCATCAAGTGAGGGGCCACCTGGACCATCTGGGACTGAGGTCAAGAGCATAATTGTATGTACCAGACCAGTTGGCTAACCAGATCACAAAACTAGTGGCTTTGGCTCCATGGTCAGTCCGGTTGAATTTTGCTGACTGTACTTTGAAATGAACTGGTTAAATCCGGTTGAGCTGATATAAACATAAAAAAATCAAGCTGTTAATGAGCTGTGCAGAAACCTAAGGAACAAAGATGAGAACGAAAAGTGAAAGAAATTGAGAGTCCGTTTGATTGTATTCTTCTTTTTTTGTTCTTAAAGCTATTTTGTAGAAAAATTAATGAAATAGGTGTTTTCTTTGTGTTTTTTGTTTTGAAGGTTAAAAGTCAAAACACAAAACAAAAATAACTTAGATATGTTCTCTAAATTTGAGTCTAAAAACTAAAAAACAGTTATAATTTTTAGAATTATATTTACGAAACAGGCCTTATCAAACAGGTTTTTTGTTCTTTTATTCTGAAAATCAAAAAACTATTTTTGAAAACAGAATTCAAACATACCCTGAATCTATATTTTGCAGAATTGCGGGAAATATAATGGAGATTGGATTTTCTTCCTCTGCTCCTTTGTCTTCCTCTCCTTGACTCTGTTTGCATTTGAGCTTCATAGCATTCACAACTGTAAAAAATTTCTCGCTTCCCTTCCCTTGTATGAAGAAGCATTCTTGTTTTTTCTTCAGCTTCTCACCTTTTTATCTTTTCTCGCTTTGAATGCGTTTGTGTAACTTTGGTTTTCGTTGCTTTATGCGTTTTTGTTTTGCTTGCACGTTTGGAATATAGTTGTCCTTTTTATCTTAAAAAAGAAAAAAAGCTTTGGCATGGGAGGATGAAACTGTCAGTTCATCTTGCGTAAATTTGGTTGCTTACTGTTTTTATTTCTTCCTGTTGGAGCACTGGACCAGCTATTGAACTAGTTATCATGTGACCAGGCCTTTTGGCTAGTTTGATATCCGGTCTAGGTTATGCAAAGCTCTACCTTTTTGGAATTGTTTATACGGAAAGCAATTCAACTATTGTTATTTAACCAAATATGTCAAGTTGATATTCTAATTCTAAAGTTGAATTTTGGATCTCCAATTCTTATTTTTGAGAAGATTTTTATATTTGTAATGGATTATACAATATCTGCCAAATTATATTGATTTCCTTTAACTGATTCTTCCATCTGCCATATAAGTTTCTTGGGCTACAATGTGTTTGTAATCTACCTTTAATAGATTGCCACATGAACGTTTATTATATTTTAGATTAATGATTTTAATCTTCTGTACTGATTTTTTATATTGGATGAGGTGGATTTTTTTTTTTGTTAGGTTGTCAATCTTCATTTACATCTTTTGTCAATTTTTTATATAACTGACTGCGTTCGGTGTAGGTTTTCACTGAAATCAAGGTGCTTGTTATGAAGCCTGATGCTCTTCGAACTGGGATAAGTGCGAGTGATGCTGCCATGACACTGGGAGTTGCCCCAGCAATGGCAAAGGAGCATCTCTTGTCTGCTGAGAGCAAGGGTACGCAGTTGCACCACTTTCTACAATACTGTTAGCAACCTGATAGTGTTCTGATTTCTGTCGAATCTTTTCCAGGTGTACTATGCAGGGATATAAGCCCTGATGGATTTCGCTTTTATATTAACTTGTTCCCTGAAATTGATCGAGATGATATGTATTTGTAAGTATACTTTCTATGCTTGATATGTAGTTTGGCTTTTGTTTTAATATAATGTTTTGGCTTATTGATATTCTGGTCAAACCTGTTCCTGCTTGAGCTAAAATTTAAATGTACTAAGGCTACAATATTTGATGTTTGTCAGTATTCCTTGTCCAGTTGTCATTACTGTTTGTTTTATCTTTCCCATGCTCTTGTTTATTTTTTCAAATCATAAATGAGATAATGATTGAATTTCTTCTCATCAAGAAATTTAGTTTTCCCTTCTGTTGCAGCCTTTTTGTAGTTTCATGGTTTCAAGATAAATAACCAAAAAAAGTCGTCCTACTTGAAATATATAGATAGAGTATGCTTTTGATTTTATTTAAAATTAATGCTTCACTTTTGAAATCCATATCATTGGCCTTGCGGTCCAGCTTTCTGCTTTGTAGCCGCTCAAGAGTTATAATTACTATCCCCGTTCCTGCTTCTTATTGGTTTCTAGTTTGATATGTTGTTTCAATTATAGAAAATGATTTTGTTTGTTGATTGCTTTCATAAATATAAGTTCTTGTATACTGCCATGAATGCAGAGTAAAAGATCAAGGGTTTTATCACTCGTGGGTAAGGGCAAGCCATGCTTGTGGTTAGAGTTGCAAGCTTGCTCAATTCAATTTTTAAGGTATGGATAAATTTTCAGTTAGTTTATGTGTGTACTTTGCTCCTTTTAATCATTCTCTACTTCGAAGTTCACGTTTTCTCTTTTTGCTCAGAAAATTTACAGATTGACATCATTGTGGAGTCAAGGTTAATGTTGGGCTAACGATTTCAAGACAAGCCCATATCCTAACAAGTTAATATATACAGTACGTCGAATTGGGTTAGTCTTTCCGAATGGCGTTGGATATGATCCAATTAAGGCATGGCCTGAGGCAGCAGTTTTGACGATTCTTGAACACTGTTCCATATTGTACAGTTGAGACGGGTTACTTCAACATATTGCTAGGGGTTTCTTGCAATTTATAGACATTGCTCAATACATGTTCCGAAATTATCAAAATAAGAGACGTTATCGGTCATGCTCTCAATTGGCCATGTTATGTCAAGTGAATTTCTAAAAAGGGGTGGGGAGGGAGAGAATTTAAGCTGGACTGGGACCACCATTTTTTAGGTGGTCCCTTAGTGTAAATGGGAGGGTAAAATTGGAAAAGAAGAAAAATAGCAGGGGTAAAAAGGGAAAAGAAAAAATTAATGTTGTGAGAGGGAGCACCAAATCATTGGGTGGTCCTGGAGCATAATAAATATTTTCGTGGGGAGAGAATTTATGGTGGATCGGGACCACCATTTGTTAGGTGGTCCCTTGGTATAAATGACAAATGAAAGAGTAGGGTCTAGGGTGTAAATATTTCCAAAGAGTAGGGTCTACGGTGTAAATAGGTCGGGTTAGACTAGGTTTAAATAGGCTAGATTTATATGAATAATTTTGAGTTTGGTTTGACCAATTAGTCTAATGTAAGTTAAATTATAGGGTTGATCCTATTAATATTTCAAAAACAAAAGGTCTAGTCTAGGCCTAATTAATCTATTTAATCCTATCAAATCTCCAGATCTTCAAGATTTAAAAATAAAAAGATAAAAAAAGATTATTTTATTATTTAAATAATTATATAATTTTTTTTAAATAATATAATTGAGGTCGACCTTTAGATTTTATAGGCCAACCATTGTAAAAGTTTATGCCTACAATGTATTTGTTAAACACGCTTTTTAAGGTATGAGTCAATTATTTTTTATTAAATAAACTAGGCCAGCCTTGACTTAATGGGTAAGCACTTAATAGGCCTCATGAATTATTTACATCCCTAGGCGAGACTGGACATATTTTGGGTGAGAGAAGAGTTTAATAAAATGAAAAGTAGGATGTAATTTCTTTTTGTTTATTCCATTCGGTCATTTGTATTTTATAATAAGGGTTTAAAATGCTAAAAATATTAAAGGCAATAAATATTAATTGTAATTGATATCAGTCAAGATTAATTGATATTCATTTATTTATTTTATTAATGTAATTTGAAATGCTAAAACCATAAAGTTAATAAATATTAATGTTTAGTGATACCAATAAAGATTAGTTAATAACAATGAGATATGATATTTTATATACCTGTCTTTCTTATCTATCATTGTATTTACTCATCTTCAATATTATTGGATCATAATTTCATTAACACTCTTTTCTTTTGAGATTATAATTCAACGGTGTTGAAGATGAGTATGTAAAATAGACAAGAAAAAGGTAGAATAACAATATCCCAATAACAATATGATATAAAGTGATGTGTTGGGATGTAAAATATTATGTTATTATTTTATCAATGCTAAAACATAAATCGTTTAAATTATAGATCAACTAAAATAAAAGAAAAAGGAAAAACAAAACGTTGAAAATAAAAAGTATTAAATGATATAATACGGTATCTTTTTAAGTGAAATGATTTTTGAAAAAATCAATTCAGTTATTTTTGTTTTCCTCAAAAAAAGAAAAAAAACCACTTCACTTAAATAACGCAATATTAAAAAAAAAAAACATTTGATTCATTGGGATTTGCGATAAATTTTGCTATTTGGCATATGGAAGCAAGCACAAAGCTCAACGTAAGTCTTCACTTCACTTGCAAATAATTGCCCTTTCGGTTGATTTTTATTAAGATCGAAATGAATTATGTAATAAGATTTGCTTAACGCAAATGTGCTACACAAGCAAAAGAAGTTTCGAGGAAATTAAATTGAGGACAATGGGTTTGAATCATCTCCCTCGATATAAACCCAACTCCACCATTCCATGAATAAGGAGGCTGTCAAGTGTTAAAATACCAGACATCTTTTTTTTTGGCAAGCAAATACCAGACAACTTTACTTGCGAATGCGGAAGATCATGCAAACAACTTTTCATTTTTTTTTTTCCTTCAAGAGTTGATCTTGCCATTATATGCAGAGATGCTTCATGAGATTTTGTGGGAATAAGTTGAAATATTATTCATTAATTACAAACAATATTAGAATGTGCAAATAATTAAATAATAAATATTAAAATAAAAAAATAATAATGAATGGACATTATTATATTTTATGGTGGATTTAAATATATTATAACCTTAGGAGAAGAAAAATCTTGTATTCTTCCTCCACGTTCATTTTTATATAGAAGTGGTAAGACTTGTATTTAAATACACTTGATAATAGAATTTCTAGCCTCTTCTCCTTGCTTTCTCTCTTTTTTTTTTTTTGAAAGATAATGGAAATGAAAAAAATAGCAAAAAGGTCTGAGTACAGAACCTAGCCCAGCGAACACCTACAGTGTTGCTGTATAAACTTTGAAGACAGCCAGGAGGAGGGTCATCAAAGACTTGCACATCCCAGGGAAAGTTATACGCATGAGAAGCTAAGAAATCTGCACATGCCAGCATCATTGCAACATTCCTCTAATACGTTCCACCAAACTCGACGAAGGGTGATCCTGATGACACCCATGAGATATAATCTGTTGGGCTGAGAGGGAATCTCCTTCCAGCCACACTCTTCTAAATCCCTTTTCCCAAGTTAAACGCAAACCTTCCAAACAAGCCCATAATTCTGCATGCAAAACAGTACCTGGTCACAAATTCTTGCAGAAATCGATAATCCAAGCTCCGGATGGGTCACGAATAACACCTCTACATCCTGATCTGTTCACATTACCCGCTCTAGCCCCATCAACATTAAGTTTAACCCATCCTAACGGAGGACAAGACCAAGCTATCATCTTCTCTACCCTGTTTCTCGGTTGAAGATCTGCTGCATGGAGAGTGGTAGCTGTATGCTTGACACAATTGCTATACCCCAAGGCTGATTAGGCAATTGTGTAAGCATTATTGAATTTTCCTTCAAAAACCCAAGTGTTTCTACTCCTCCAAGTGCTCCACGCTAATATCCCAAAAGTCAAACACCAATCATCGTCCATTGCCAAGCTTCTACAATTTTTTAAGTTAGAGAAGATCCAGTCATGTAGATTAAGCGATAAGAATACATGCCAACTGATTTGATGAATCACCAACCTCCAAACCTCTTTTGACTGAGGATAATCCCGGATAGCGTGGAGATTAGTTTCACAAGAGATATTACATCTAGGGAAAACACCCGAAGAGGTCATGTGACGTTGAAGCCTCCGACTATTACTCAACAACTTTTCTCCAACCAACAACCAAAGGAACATACGTATTCGTTCCGGACCCATCCACCTCCAGATACTGTCCCATTGATAAGCTAGAGCTGTAGTTGTGTTATTATTTAGCAAATCATAAGCTGACTTTAGAATGAAAATTCCATATGATGTCTCGCTCCAAATGATATGGTCCTTACCATCTTGATCAGATTAAGTGAAAACCCCTTGCTTTGTACCTTATAATTTTATGAGTTGATTCCATTTGTTTGCTACTTTTTCGCACAACAAAAATATCAAAATCTTGTGTAAATTTTTAATGCCAAACAAATATTACACATTACAAAAGGTATTGTAGAAAATTTTGCATTGTTAGGTCCAATATTTTTCAAAATAAATTGTCTTGTCAATTGATTACCAGAAAGTAAAAAATTAAAAGTTGTGTTGTAATTTAATTACATGTCCTGTGGTGTTTTTCTTATCATGTTTCTCGTGTGCATTAAACCCAACCTAAAATCTTAACTAGTTAAATCCAAGGCAAAAAGTATTTATTATTTTATTTCATTTTTTATGAAACAACATTGTTTTGATATATTTTATTATTTTCTCTCTTTTTATAAAATTAGAAAAAAAAGTGAAGCAGAAAAAAAAATATAAAAACACACCAAAATGACATAATTTCATTAAAAAATAAAGATCAAATATTGTTACTACCGATTAGTATTATTATCAATGTCACTATTAGTTTGTTTCTCACGTATATTAATCCAACAGTTATATTTAATTAGTACTATTATCAATGTCACTACTAGTTTGTTTCTCACGTATATTAATCCAACAGTTATATTTATTTTTACATTTATATAATTATGATTTCATATATTTAATATTTTTATATTAAATATGGAAAATCATAACGATATAAAGGTGAAAATAAATATAAAGTATTAAATATAATAATTTTTTTTTAAAAAAATTAAATAAGAATCATTGGATTAATATAATCAACTTAAAGGTGAAACACACTAAAAGTGATATTGATAATAACATCATATTTCTAAAAAATAAAATAAGTTTGTGTCAATATTACAAAAAGACAAAATCTTTTTTTGTTGGTCGACGGCGTTGAATAAGAATGACTTTGTCAACGACGGCGTGCGCGGTTTCCACCGCCCCGTAAATCTAGCACGTGTCATATTTGTAGATACCTTCTTCCTTCTACGTTTTCTGAATTCACCATCAACCGAATCTAACTTCATTTTTATTACTCTTCTCACAACTCAAAGGATTTAAAAAAAAAAAAAAAAAAACAGGTATGCAATTCTCCTATTCAGAACTCAAAATTTTTCAGCGCTTCAATCAAACATATTTGCCCTAACTTGTACGATTATACTTGTTTGGATTAGGTTTTCTTGGATTTTTGAATTTTGATTTGTTCGTTTAATCAAAGATGTTAGAGCAATTACTGATATTTACAAGGGGAGGATTGATCCTCTGGACGTGCAAAGAACTCGGAAACGCTCTGAAGGGATCACCGATCGACACTTTGATCCGATCGTGTCTTCTGGAGGAGCGATCTGGTGCGGCGTCGTACAACTACGATGCACCAGGTGCTGCATACTCCCTCAAATGGACCTTCCACAACGACCTTGGCCTCGTCTTCGTCGCCGTCTATCAACGGATCCTTCATCTCTTGTACGTCGACGATCTCCTCGCCGCCGTCAAGCGCGAGTTCTCGCAGGTTTACGATCCCAAACGAACCGTTTTCCGAGATTTTGACGAGACTTTCAGACAGCTGAAAATCGAAGCTGAGGCTCGCGCCGAGGATTTCAAAAAATCGAATCCTGTGGCTGTGCGTGGCAACGGGAAGCAGCGAGGGACTGTGCAGGGGCAGGGGCACAAGGCTGGATCGGAAACGAAGAAGAGTGATGGTGCTTTGAAAAGTGATGGTGATGGCGAAAATGGACGTAAATTAGGGAATGGAAATTTTGTTGTTGCTAACGATACTAACTTGAATAGTTGTAATAATAGTGTGAATGGTAAAGAGAATGAGAGTTCCAATATTGGGGCTTTTGATGTAAATAGGCTTCAGAAGCTTAGGGCAAAAGGTGGGAATGGAAAGAAGAAAGGTACTACTGTTGTTGCCAATGCCAGTGCCAATGCCAATGCCAAGGCAGAGCCCAAAAAGGTGACGAAGGAAAACAGGGTTTGGGATGATTCGCCTCCTGAGGCCAAACTGGACTTTACGGATCATGTGGATGTGGGTGAGGATCGGGACAGAAACATTGATTTTTTGGCGAAGGAACAAGGGGACAGTATGATGGATAAAGAAGAGAATGTTAGCAGTGACAGTGAGTCTGAAGAGGATGATGATGACACCGGGAAGAACAGCAAGCCTGATGCTAAGAAAAAGGGGTGGTTTTCGTCTATGTTCCAGAGGTAAGATACTAAGATTTATGAACTAGTGAAATTAGTATTTATATGTTGTGCATTTTGTTTGCTTTATTGGCTTCTTTCAGATTTGTGTTAAGTAGTTTACCTTACAGTATGTATGGGATTGATGCTGTTGTGCTTGAAATCTTGAAAAAATGTATATAGCTCTACATTGGATGTTCTACTTTGTATGTGGAAGATAGATGGGTGCTCAGAGTGATGATGGTATGGGCCAAAGCACAATATGAGTTACCCAAGTGCAACATAGATATATCTGCAATGGGGGTGGTGTGTCATGACTATGATGGCTCTAAATCTCAGCAGAATAACAACTCATAAAAGTGTGAGAAATCTAATGCCTCTTCAATGGGAGAAGAGGGATTTATATAGGGGAATGGATATTCCCTAAACCAGAGAGAGGAAAAAGCTGAGCACATCGTTAGCCTTGCCTCCACTACTGTTGTGAGGCGTTTTGCTTGCATCATTAGTGTACGATGGGCAGCTGTTCAGGGAAGAGGGGATACTCTGTGATGAGACTCTATGGTTCATTGTGGAGTGTCATCTAGAAGGTTCTAGACTTGAACTATTAATGTTGTGCCCAACTTATTGGGCCCTGAGAGGTCGGCCAGAACAGAAACCTTATTGATATTTTCTTGTAATTTTATTAATTTGTAGTGTTATAAGGTACTTGTTTGAAATTTAGAAAAGGAAAGGAATCGGAGTTGGGGAGATAAATTGATGGGAGAAAGGATAAAGGAATTAAAATAAATTAAATAGTTATTCTTGGTCTTAAAAGCACTCCCCTCTAGCAAGTTGAATTAAGTTTTCCTTTTTTTAAAATCCAGGGATGCTGTCTTGTTTCTATTTTTCTTTTGCTGGTATCTACCATGGTGAAGCTTATTGCATTGTTTAGATGTAAATAACTTTGCACCTGCTACATTGACCGATGAATTTAGAAGCCTTGATTTTATAACTTTCTACTTTATTTCAATTTCCAGCATTTCACTGAAATGACTAATAACAATATTCCTGTACATCCCTGTGCTCAGTATTGCAGGGAAGGCCAATTTGGAGAAGTCAGATTTAGAACCAGCTTTGAAAGCTTTGAAGGATAGGCTTATGACCAAGAATGTGGTATGTATTTATCTTCAACAGCATTACTTGTGTCCGCCTGAATAACGAAATGGTTATTGATGTGCTACCTTTTGCTCTTAAGCTAGCTAATTTTGTTTACATTCTGTCACTTGTAGGCTGAGGAAATAGCTGAGAAACTATGTGAATCAGTTGCAGCAAGTCTTGAAGGCAAAAAGCTAGCTTCATTTACAAGGATATCTTCCACAGTGCATGTTTGTTTCTATCACCCAACCCTATCAACATTTGATGCTGGCTTTTTCTTTATAAATACACTTTCATAACATTCATGCTGACACGGTGGTTCAAAAAATAAACGCAGGCGGCAATGGAAGAAGCACTTGTTCGTATTCTAACTCCTAGGCGTTCTATTGACATATTGAGGGATGTGCATGCTGCCAAGGAGCAAAGGAAACCATATGTTGTTGTATTTGTTGGAGTTAATGGAGTTGGAAAATCCACTAATCTTGCTAAGGTGAAGGAATAGCATATTGTTTCTCCTATTTATTTAAGATTCCATCTGTTGGGCTTGCCTTTTAACAAGGAGATATTCTATTTTTTTGTGCAATTGTGTAGGTTGCTTACTGGCTTCTGCAACACAATGTTAGTGTCATGATGGCTGCTTGTGATACATTTCGATCGGGAGCTGTTGAGCAGCTGCGGACCCATGCACGTAGACTTCAGGTTTATATTGATTTTACTGTTTAAAGATTAATGCATATATTCTTACTTCATATCATAACTAGTTAGGGGAAGCATATTGTCTTATAATTTTCCTTTTCAGATCCCTATATTTGAGAAGGGCTATGAGAAAGATCCTGCCGTTGTGGCAAAAGAAGCAATTCAGGAAGCTTCACGCAATGGTTCAGATGTAGTTCTAGTTGATACAGCTGGTCGTATGCAGGTAATTATCGCAGTTTTTGTTCTAGTCAAGAATTTAATGATTTTATGAGTATACAAAATACTAGGCGACTCCTATTATTCAATATCTCAGTTTCTAGTTTTTGCAGTTATATATAGTACGTCCCTACAATGAACCTTCTTGCATTTATTTTATGTATATTGGAACAGAGGACCATCCTCTTATTGGATTGGTTGAATGATTTTGGCTATATTTGGATGGGAAAACATTTTCTCATGTTGCATGAGAATTCAATTCTCATGTTGTGACCCTTCGATTTGCGTGCAAAGCTTTTCTTTTCTTTTTCTCTTTTTAATAAATGTGGGGCCCACCACTAGTTGAGTCACAACATGAGAATTGAATTCTCATGCAACATGAGAAAATCAAACCCCTATTTGGATACTATTGGTTTGTACAGAACCAATTCAATTCAAAATCCTAAGGTGTTATGTGAGGGCCTTTTTAATGGTTTATATTATTCTGTCACAAACACCCTCATACAAGAGCTCTTTGGGCTTGAAATGTGGATATTGCACAGGCCCAATTTTCTGGTTTACCTTGTGCTTATTTAATTCCACTGGAAAGTGAGGGAGGTGAGGATCGAACTCGTGACCTTGTGGTCACTGAAGTTCTGATACTATGTAAAGAACCAATTCAACTCAAAACCTTAAGGTGTTGGGTGAGGGTTTTTTTAATGGTTTATATTATTTTCTAACATTGATGATGTTTATTTCGATGTTTTTATGTTCATCTGAAGTGTCACTGCTGGTTTTGCAGGATAATGAACCATTGATGAGAGCACTGTCAAAGCTCGTCAACCTTAACAACCCGGACCTGGTCTTATTTGTTGGAGAAGCACTGGTCGGTAATGATGCAGTTGATCAGCTTTCGAAGTTCAATCAGGTTCAGTTCTATATATATAATATTTTTGTCCAGCTACAATTCTATTTTTGTTTCTGCTTTCTCTATGTGAGGGCAAGTTAGAGCATCGGTAAGGTTGTTCCTTGCGATTGGAAGGTCAGGGGTTCTAGTCCTAGAAACGGTCTTTTGGCAAAAGTACAAGGGTATGACTGCATACAATCAACCCTCACCCATTCCCTTGCTAGTCGGGAAGCCTTGTGCATTGGAGTTTGTCTTTTTTTGTTTTTTTACTTGCTTTCCCTATATCACAGTTATTGAACTGATCCATTTTGTTGCAGAAATTAGCTGACCTCTCAGCATCTCCTACACCCAGATTGATAGATGGGATCTTGCTCACTAAATTTGACACTATTGATGATAAGGTATGCAAGTTCTAAAATGGCAAGGAGGTGAAATTTTGGCTGAGCATTTGGGTCTTCTTGATGAATATTTATTGGTCTGTCGATGTTTCCTTTTGTCAGGTGGGAGCTGCACTTTCAATGGTTTACATATCTGGAGCTCCAGTCATGTTTGTTGGCTGCGGACAGTCTTATACTGACCTCAAGAAACTCAACGTGAAGTCAATTGTGAAGACTCTCCTTAAATGAGGAAACAAACTATATTATTTTCGCTTGTGATGTTGTTCACCAATGACCTGTCATGAATGTTTCTGTTTGATGATTCTCCCCGTCGATCCCATTACTTTGTAAGCAAAACTAATGTGGCTATGACTTTGGAGGCAATTTGGTTTGTTTATATTGAAAAGCTTTTTTCCCCTATCCGCATTGAGATTAACGTGTGTATCGTGTGAATTTTGGGTACCACCGTAGCAGATACATCACTTCCCAAATTAGAAAATAATAAGGTCATAAAAGGAAATAAATAAAAAGCAAGGGATTCGTATGGTATAGAATTTTTCTCATTTGGGTAGAAGGGAGTACATAATTCGGTATTCCTGTAATTTTTTTTTTTTCTTTCGTGTGTATCAATTAATTGTCATCTAATTTTCCTTTAAACATGAGGCAACCGGCCAAAGAATGTTATGTTGTAGTTCTACTCTTTTTAATAAATCGAAAATATATTACTTTTTAATTTCATATTTTGTTTTATGTTACAAATATGTCAAATAAAGAATAAAATTCATATATTACTTATTGTCTGAAGCGAAGATTGTCCAAATATTTAGTGTGACAAACGTGTAGATATATGTAAGCATGTTCGAGATTTTTACAAAATGAAACAGAAATTAGTGTACCTTTAACCGTGGGTCTTAGTTTCGAGCTTATGATTGTACTCAACTCGAGGCTGAAAGATATGACGATATCAATATGATCTAAAGGGTCCGCAACTCCAAGTTATATTTGATTGAAGTGAATCCATTTTCGGTTCTTTATTAACAGAAGTTAAACGTATAATAACTTTGGTATGATTTCACTCCTACCAAACATAGCTATTTATTTTCCCACCCCACTCTCATGGGCAATTTTTTTTTCCTTCCTACCAAACACCCCCTAAACGTATAATAATATAATAACTTTGGTATGATTTCACATCAAAGATGACCCATCGATGTCCACACCAAAAGCACTAGCTAATTATAATTTGCGGACATAGACATGATCGTAATTACAAATATTGAATAAGTGTTAGGAGCTATAATTTTTGCCAGAATTTATTTTGTCAAAATATTGTGTCATGTTTAATTGTCTATAACCTTATATTCATACTGTTCAATGTTGTCAATTAAGTCAATCTTCATTTATAATACTTTCATCTTATATTCTACATTTTCTGTTTGTACTAATAATTCCTTTTATTAATATTGTGTAAAAGTTAACTAATGCATTTAAAAAATGATCAACATAAAAAAAAAAATTTATAAACTGATCAAGGAAGTGTACTAATAAGTATAAAAATAAACGTGCTCCTTGACCATGTACAAACAGTATTTTCCTATACAGTCTAAGGGTTAACCATTTTCATTATTTTCCCCTAGTCTTGAATAACAAACACACCAAGCGCTCCTTAACCTGCAATTAAAACACCATTTCCTGAATATTATATTATAATTATAACGTGTAATAATATTACAGAGTCTTTTTTCTTTACAAAAGTTATTATTAGTATGTGCCATTTAGGATTGTCATAAGTCAGAAAGACGAACTCACCAGTACATGAATTGTTTAACTGAAGATGTGACGCCTTTCTTCTGCTGCCTCTACTTTGGAACGAAAAAACAGTTAACCCCTCAAATAATGAACAGGTATATATATATATATATATATATATATATATATATATATATATATATATATATATATATATATATATATATATATATATATATATATATATATATATATATATATATATATATATATATATATATATATATAACATGGTGTTATATATAAAAAAAAAAAAAAATATTTGCATGCAAATTTTTCACACATATATATAAATTTTTATGTATATATATATATATATATATATATATATATATATATATATATATATGGTAGAAATATGACACAAACAAATGATAATTAAGTCACAGGATGAAAAAGGTAAACACAAACAAATATTTGACAGATAGGCCACTATGTATTTTTCACACATTTCCGTTAATTAGTCGTGTCTTTCTTTTAAATTTTTATGTGTATATATATATATATATGCATCCTAAAGAATAACGAAAAGGTGCTTGGTTTAATTTAAAAGCTCGTGCACGTAATCTAAGAGGTTATTCGGGTTTTTGGCTCGTCAATTCGCCAAAATGTGGTGTTGCTTCAAATTGCCAAGTGGCTTTCATTCGGAGCATTATTATCACAACTGTTGAAGGCTATATTAATTGAGAACCCAAAAGCCAGTACTTAATTCGTCTCTCACACTAAACATCAATTAATGGGTTCTTTACTACCTCCATTATTGTTGATCATTTTCTCTATGTGGCTGCTAATTTCCTGCTCTGAAGCCCGAGAATTTCTAGTTGGAGGCAGTGAGAATTCATGGAAGGTTCCTCTTCCATCACAAGATTCACTCAACCAGTGGGCCAAGCGTCAACGATTCAGGATCGGCGATGCTCTCAGTAATAACAACTATCCCTTTTATACTAGTATTTCGGTATTCGTTTTTTGCCCCCGTGAAATGAAAAATTAGTAGCCTTACTTTTACCTAACAGTTTTTGGATTAGCTGGCCTTCACCTAGCACAAACACCTGATTTAATTTATAAATACTAGGATTTAACTGTTAGTAGTGAAGTACGACAAAACAAAATAACTGAGGATCAATTAGGAAAGACCTATTAGGTGGGTTAGCGGAACCATGGTGGGAGATGATTATGAATTGGCTAACCTAGATTAACCATATCAAATGGATTCGATATAATATATATTTTAATCCAAAATGTTAAGGTATTGGGCCCTCTTACTTATATGAATTTCAGTTAATCTAATACCAACTAATGTTAAACTTTATCGCATTTAAATATCCAAGACTTATAAATCTAATACTTTTGAATTGAAACGTGGTAGTCCACTTATTACTTAGCCTATTTAATTATAGTTCCACTCGTGTTAATATAGGTTATGAAACGCGGGTCGATCGGTGACACGACACGAAAACTCATGTTCGGATTGACCTGCAAAAAAAATCGTGTCGTGTTCGTGTTGGAAAAAATTGACATATAAAAAGTTCGTGTCGTATTCGTGTTGATGTATTATGTTCGTGTTGATCCATATGTTTTTTAATTATTTTATTTTTCTTTATTATTATTATTTTTTAATTTCAACCCATTTTTTTTTGTCAATTACCGTTTTGACTCCTATTTTGCTCATTATTCGTGTCGTGTCGACCCGCAAAAAATTCGTGTTGTGTTAATATTGAAGATTTTGACTCGAATAAAAATGCGCGTCATGTTCGTGTTGATGTATTCGTATTGTGTCCAAATGCGTGTCGTGTCAATCCGCTTTCACACCCCTACTTCTAATAAATAGGGTGAGTTTGTGATTATTCACCCCCTCAATTTCAAAGAACTCTTAAGACACTTATGTGCAACTTTTACCTTTAAGATAAATTGATTCTTTACATCTCTAATTGTGACATGCTCCTTAAGCAAACTGAATTCAACTACTCGGAGACTCTTGGAATTTGCATTGATTTTTCTTGCATTTTCTGTGTGTTTTAATTAATTAATATGAATTTATTTGCTATGGACAGTTTTTAAATATGATAACAGAACAGAATCGGTGCACGTGGTGAATGAGAATGACTATGAGAGGTGCGATAGTGAGAAGGGGGAACACACAATATTCAGGGACGGCAATACCAAGTTCTGGCTTTCCAATTCTGGACATCACCACTTTATAAGTGCTCAGGGTCATTGCCAAATGGGATTAAAGCTTGTTGTTGTCGTCATGTCTGAAACACACGGAGGAGGAACCTCTCATCCCCCACCTCCGTCATCGTCAGCGTCACCGGCACCGCCATTTTCACCATCACCATCACCATCACCTTCACCTTCACCTTCACCGTCACCAACTAATCAAGGTGTTGCTCGCGGTTCAAGCGGTGGATTCATCGGAATTGTGATGTGGTTGGGGGTTTCATTGGTGATGATGTTCTTAATTTAATAAAAAATATATATGTTTGTATTTGCATGAATTAATGTCTCCGTGACTATATGCAATATTTGTGTGGTCAAGTCAAGTATTTTCATTTTCATTTTGCTTATGTTTTTCCTTTTGATGGGAAAAGGGTTGTTTCGAGTCAGAAAGATTGCGCACTTGAACTCGAATGGCTGGTCTCTGAGTGATTTCAATTAAGCACGAATAAGTCATTTGGATTTAAATGTGTATTGGCTCGCTCTTCCTAAGTTATTGTTTCTCTAATTATAAATATGTTTTCTGCTTCTCATTTATATATATGTTGTATTCATTCATATTAATTTGCATAAATTTATTTGCACTTATATTCATCTTTTTACCCTGCCACGTGTTCGGACGAATCCACATAACTAAATCTGATATAAAGTGGTAAACAACTCTCTTGATTTCTTCCAGCTCGACTAATTCTGAAGTAGGCTTATTAATGGTGACAATGTAGGACCTTGCCTTTGAATAAGTTGTCTCTATGTTCTCTAAGGAAATTTTTTAGATGATTTTTTTTTATATATTTTAAGACCAAAGAATCTGTTACTATGCATTTTCAACTAGCTATTAACATCACATAAGAAATAATAAGGGACATTTATCTAGCTACCTTTACAAAATACAATATCGAAATAACGGAATTATTACCATCATTGACAACAAATTGAAGTTATAACATTAAAAAAAAAAAGTCATAAAGGATCAAATCGTGGTAGCTTAGTTGGTGCATGAGAGCTGCGTACGTGGATGAGAGTATATGTTCAATTCTCCTCAATACAATCTTTGGTAGGGTTTAAAGACTTAATCATGTACCTGTCCCGAATCGAACTAGTCGCGAAATGATGATATGATGTAATGTTTCCAAAAAAGAATTAAAAACAAAATGTCATAAACCATAGTCATGCAGAACGATTCCTGGGCCACGTACAAAACTAAGGTCAAACAATTATTACATTGTGGATCTCCTTAGAAGGTCAACCACACAACGTGTCAAATGAAAAAAGACTCCAATTCTAGAAGCTCCATTTGTACAGAACCCACTGTTTTTCGCCTTGTATTACTTCTTACCATTCCCATGTTCTTCTCTTTCTTCTAGCAAGACTTGCATAAACACCTCAATCTGCAATCTAAAGCACGTACACAATAATTGCACATATATAATACGTATAAAACATATATATATATAGAATTACAAAGACACAGATTCATAAGGGTATATATATAAGAAATAGACAGAGGAATTTAGAAAGAAAGAAAAGGATCGAAATGGTTGAGGCAGAGGAAATGAAAGAGCGTTCACGGTTACATACCACAGAAGTACTTAACCAACGTAAGAAAATGCCTCACAGTCCCATGAAAATGGCCATTGGTGGCTTTGCAGCAATATCTGTGCTAGGTTACTTGGTCTTGTACTCCAATAAGAAGCCAGAAGCTTCAGCCATGGATGTTGCAAAGGTTGCCTCTGGGGTGTCTCATCCAGATAACACTCATCCCCGCAATTAGATATCATCACCATGCATGAACCATATATACTTCATTAGCTTCAACATATATATACTTATTGTTGTAATTATGGCTTTGTCTAGCTTATTTTCATCTTTATTATATATTTCATTTCATCTGTGTTTGATTAAGTTCCTTCTATACATCATTAATTGTATTACATAGCAATAGACTTCAATAAACACTTACTTCATATATCCCTTGTTCTTGTTCTTATTTGCATGAGCACATCAGATTCAGACCCTGTTGCATGATCAATATTTGAATTTCAGAGGATCCATCCAATTTATCTTTAACAAGTGTCACAAACTTATCCACTTTAATTGTCCTGATCTGATTCATTGAAGATGTATAGTTCCATGTGAGCATATAAATACCATAATTTCTGTTCCGCATCCACTTTAATTGTCCCATCACCCACATCCACGTCAGCCCTACCATCCTTCCATATTCACATCTCCCGATTCATTCACATGGGGATATATATCCCCTTGTAAGTCCATAGTTCCATGTGATAGCATATAAATATCATATTACCTCATTTCCACAATTTTTTAATTTTTTTTTTTTGCCTCCTAGCTTGGAGATATAATCCATAATTTCCCACATTAAATTCGTTATTTTGTTCAACTTAAATAAATTTATAGTGCTTGGCTGACGATCCAAAAGTTATCATTTTTTTTTTCCTACAAACCAATAGACACAGAAAAGAAGGAAAGAGCCATCAAATTTTTCTGGGTTCAGAAACCACAAAAATCCAGTACCAATTACCTAAAAATAAAAATAAAAATAATTTTTCACAGAATAGAAAGAAGAAGCAGAGGCTGCAACACACAGAATCGTTTTCCCTTTTTTTTTTTGTATTTTTTTCTCTCATGATTTCTCCTTCAACAAAGTTAATGAATATTGAAGAATAATCAAGAAAGACAAGTGGTTAGGAATAATTAATTAAATTTTAAATTAGAAATAAGTACTATTTAATTTTAGATTTAATGTTTCTAGGGTGAATATAGAAATAAGTACTAGATTTAATTTTACATTCGTTCTCAAAAACGACGTCGTTTTATATTAAAAAATTATAATGAAAAAGACTATTATAATCCTGAAATAAATTATAATTATAAAAACACTCAAAACAACGTCATTTTGGATTCAATGTAGATAAATTATCTACATTGACGGTAGAAAAAGCGAACTGTTTAATTTTATTGAGAGAAGGTTACACTTACAATATCCTTTACTATTTCTTATAATTATTTTTAATTTTTATTATCGTTTAAAACAAATCAACTGGTGAGAATTGTTAATTTAATTTTGATCCAACAATAATAAAACATAATTAAAAAGTTTGTAAGACAGCCTAACAATCAATGACTATGGTTGACTAAAGATAAAAGATAAGTAATTTGTAGTTATAAAGTGATTATTTTTAACTAATCAGATAAGAGTAGTCTAGTAGATAATAAGAATTATATTATTTATTTTCCAAAAAAAATAATTATATTATTTATGGCTAAATGATTACTGTTGACCAATAAAAAAATGAGTTGTAACCTTCTAAGTGGTATTAGTAATTATGATTTTATTCCTAACAATTTTTTTTTTTGTGACGGTAAAAAAAAACATACTTTTTTTTTTTTGGGAAGAGATATTATTTCACCAATGAGTCACACGTTACTAACGTATTGATACATTTTCTGCAAAAGTGCAAAGTAATGATATAAAATTTTCCATTTTGACATTTTTCAATTTGATCGGATCCATTCGTTCGAAACATCTCCGTTCAGTCATTATTATGATAAATCAAATATGAGTGATAGCCATTAATGGTAAATGTCACATTGTGAACCATTAGTTACGGTACATAATGATGGATCAAATATAAGTAATGATCATTTGATAACAAATATTAGACTCTTAAGTTGTTATAAAAAAAAATTTATTAGACTCTTAACTACTTAACGAATATGGTTGACCATCATTAGTAGTGTTCTACTACGTAATATGGTTGACCATCATTAGCAGTGTTCTACTACGTAATATGGTTGACCACTCAAAGATGAGTAATAATCACTTACCTAGTAGTGTTCTACTGTTCTTGACCAATCCGAAAAAAGTGATAGCGGCAATAAGGATAATTTTGGACTTTAGGTCAAATTAAATGGTAGTTCTTTTTCTTTTCTTTTTTTAGAGTTAATCAAACTCTAATTTTTTGTGAGACGAGTTAGCTCCTCTCAGTATTCTCACAAGCTTCAATTTTTTGAGCTAGCTATAAGACTAATCCGGAGCCCTTCTCAATTGTGGTATATAGGGATCAAATCGAGACTCTTTCTTTTCTTTTCAACTTACTCAGCTTTCTTGCTACCAATTTAGCTAACACTATTTAAAGTAAACCCCTCCCAAATGGTAATTCTTTCTTTCTAAGGGTTTAATGTTTCCGCTTTTATTATAGAATTTTTTTTTCCACCGCACTCACATAAAAATAAGTGAATCCTACTAATATTTTCTTCACTTACTTTTACGTGAGTGTGACAGAATTTTTTTTTTTTGTAATAAAAGCAAAAATATTTTTACCAATTTCTAATTAAATTATAATACTTTCTTCTTAATAATTTTAATTTTATTTTATAATTAGGGATAAAATATTGTTACTACCATATCTTAACCGTTGATTTCAGCTAATCAACAGTCATCATTTATTGTGAATTAATAATTAATTAATGAGTTTGATTTGTGAAAATAATAACCGTTGATTGATGGAAATCAACGGCAAAAAAATTAAAATATTGTTTTTTGATAAATAATTACCAATGAGTTACTGTTTTGAACCTAATTACGAATATATTGTATTCATTCAAGCCCAAATTGGGTGGGACCATTCACGCCTAATTTAGGCATGACTTGTCTGATATTGACACGTGGCACAAAAAATTAACAGTTTAACCGTAAAATTTTAGAAGGTCATAACTTTTGACTCGGGTATCCGAATCAGGTAATTTTTTTATTTAACATAATTTTTCGAGATCTACGCAATGACATCTCATTCGACATATTTTATCTCTCACAAACACATTTCAAATTTACAACAATGGTACTATACGAGCGTTTAAACCTAGAAGTCTTCGGGTTCTTGCCGAATCAACATCAAACACACAAAAATCAAGTGTTTGAAAAAAAATAGTGTACAAGGTTATTGAACAGCAATATGTATCGTATATATCATTTGGCCGATTTTTCGTATCATGAATCATACCGTATCGTAAGTTACATCCTCCTGTTTTATGACTTTTTTTCTTTAAAACCATTTAAATTAGGAAAAAACTATTCTCATACTACATGAGATAAGTTTTCTTTTTTACACATCCTTTGATAACTGTGCCACATTTTTCTTTTATTTTTTTATTTTTCAGGTGATAGAGCCCACAAATTTGTCTTTATGATATGAGGAAATTTATCTCTTTTAACTTAATATTAATAAAACCCTTTAAATTATGTATACCTAAGAGAAAGAAAAAATAAATAGATTTAAAAGAAAAATTATGTATGCCTCCTTTAACATGACTCTTTTCTTTTACACATCCTCATGAGTTACGTTTAACTTAAGCGTGAATGGTCATTCTTAATTTGAGCGTGAAAATAGTGTAATAGATTCGTAAATAATTTCGAAACAGTTATATATTCGTAATTATTTATTAAAATAATAATATTTCATTTTTTTTGAAAATCAATGATTAAAATATGTTAATAATATTGATGGTAATATTATTTGATAGTAAGAGCTATATACTCTTTAATTTCTCAAATTTTTATGATTCGTATACTTTCACATTTAGAGCTCGTTTATTTAAGAGAATTTTTTCAATTAAAAAATATGTCTAAAATATTTTATGTTAATTAGATTTTTTTTTTCTATTTCTATAAAAAGAACGAGATATTTATATTTCGTCTTTGTGATTACAGATTACGTTTTTGTCGGTTTTCTTTCTTGTGAAAGTCTTGGCACTTTCTCCATAGTTTTCTTTTCTTGTCTAGTGTTGCACAGCACAACCATGACGACGACGACTTAATCTCGCAGAGATTAAGATTCCACTTCAAATGCCTTATTCTGCGTCTCTCCATCTTCTTTTTCCGTTCAATCGCACTCACCGTTACATCGCCTATTTCTCGATGAGGTCCGTTCCCTTTTTTTTTTTCTCCAATTTATTTGCTTCAATCTTAATGGAATCAGCGAATAGAGTTTATAATATATTTGCTTCGGATTGCTGCGTGTTTTGTGAAATCGTAATTCGGAAGAGATTTGAGGTTTTAATTTTGAACTCAAACTTCAGCGACAGTTAACCCTACCGCTAATGTATGGTTATGGTTAGTATATTTAAATGTTTGGTTAATAAGTAAAATAAAGGAGAAAAGTAGTGAACTTTTTTCTCTTTCTTTTTTGGGATAAATGTTACTCCAACTCTCACTCATGAACTTTGACAAGTCCTAACAACAATTCCTTACCGGCGGCGATATTTCCGGTCGCCGGCATCTGTAAACCGTCGCTCTTTATTCTCCTGCGAGGTTTTCTTTCGATTTTTGAGATTTTGTGGTGCTCTTGTACTTGAAGGATGATATTGCAGAAATAGATATTATCGAAGTAGAGAGAGAGGGGGTACATATATCGTTATTGTTGAAGGACAACAGTTCTATTTTTTTTTTCTTGTTTTTTAACAATTTTTTCTTTTTCATGTAGCAAACATTTTTAATTTTTAAGGGATAAGAGATTTTACGTCATTAGAATTTACTTCATAAAAATTTCTCCCTTAAATTTTATCTACTTTAAATTTTAATTGTGTACCAAACACTACAGATTTTAAATATTAAAGTCTACGGTGAAACCTCTCACCAACACCAAAATCTATCATATTGAATCATTGATGAATGTAAGCCAAAAGAAAAGCGAAGGTGTCTCCATAGCAATAATTTCTGCTGTGTTTGATTTCTGAAAAACAGTTTTTTAATTTTCAGAATAAAAAAATAAAAAAATTTGTTTGGTAAGATTTATTTTGTAAAAATTGTTTTGGAAACTATAATTGTGTTTTTTTCTTTTTCAAAATCTAATTTAAAGAATATGTATGAGTTGTTTTTATTTTATTTTTTAATTTTAAACAAAAATATAAAAATAACTATTTTTATAATTATTTTATAAAATAATTTTAAGAATAAAAAAATCAGAACAGAATCAAATAAAGCTCAATTTGAGCTTTTACTTTTGGATTTTGTCCTTTCTTAAACAAATGACTGGATTCTTGAATGGATCTTCTTTTTACATGGGGAAGAGAGGAACCGCCTATGATTTGACGTCTTTGGGAACCATAATCATGACCTTAAAGTTTCTTTATATTGTCTGGTTTGACTCTCATTATCAATATTAGGTATACATCCTTTTAGCCCATACTCTATTAAGAATCTAATTGACCTTTTCTAAAATGATCACTTAATTGACTCAATGTGTTAAGTAGGATTATATAATTGATAATTAATTATACAACCAATAATAATGCTAGGAAATA
Source organism: Gastrolobium villosum (assembly GCA_032173675.1). Taxonomy (NCBI): domain Eukaryota; kingdom Viridiplantae; phylum Streptophyta; class Magnoliopsida; order Fabales; family Fabaceae; genus Gastrolobium; species Gastrolobium villosum. The sequence continues at coordinate 156,728 of JAVKPL010011549.1, read as the reverse complement.
AATTTTCCCAACCATACACCCTAATTACCAAATCATTTTGTTTTCATTGAGTTATTTTTTTGTGACTTTTTATATCATAAGCATTTAACCAAGTGTTACGCTACTAGCTGATCACCGATGAACTCTATCTTTACTTAAATCATAAGGATGGACTAGCTTTACCTAAATCACTGGAAGTAGTTGTTTCAGAGTATTAATGTGACTTTCATGAGTTTATGAATCACGAAATAAGGGTTGGGCCAAGAGAGGGCTACTGGTGATAATTATTTCTTTCCTCGGAAGATGGAATATCTGGAAAATGGTATTGCCAAAGAGAAGGGTCATTTCTTTCAATAACCATGCTATCTACCTAAGAGTATAGGCATTTGATTTTACTATGCTGAGATATTTTATGGGAACTATAGAGCAAACAGCAGTTTGGTTTAGAAAATGAAAAGTTTCACAAATACCATGCCAGAAGGAAGATGATATACCAAGCAAGTGGCAACTTTAGGTTCATTCTGCTGGTGCAATCAATCTATTTTATAAAGTAGATCTGCGTTTGGGTTTTAACACCTGAAGAGAGTAAACATGAGCATAAGTTTCTTATTCTGTCTGATGACATTCTCAAAGCAATATATTTTCTAAATTTGAATTGGAAATTGCGCCAGCCTCTAGCATGAGGCTTCCAGTGAACATTTGGAATCTGAGCACGAATACAGAAATATTATTAATATTGATCATTGTTTTGAATCTTGTTTGGTTTATCTCCAGGTTGTGCATATGTGATCAACTGCTGAAAGATGTTTGACTGTGGTTACAAGTCACAATACATGGGTGGCCAGCCGGAGAACTTTTTGAGGTATCCAATATATTTTCATTGCAAGGTTACGGTTGTAGAGATATGAAGGAGAAGAGAGTAATGCAAATAATATTTATTCATGTTCTTAGCTCACATTTTCTAAGACAATGAATTCAAGTTATTGAAATTTCTGAATCCCCCCTTCTAACTTTAGAATAATTTGTTATTTTTATTTTTTGGTATATAATTTAGAATAAATTTTAAGTTATTTCAAAGTTAACTTAGGATATAAACTTTCAGCGTTGGTATATTTAATTTGCTTTTCTGTCATGAAACATGGAGGATATATAACCAATTAACCATTTGCTATGTCACACATTTTTAAGTTTTAGCAGGTAGAAAATTTGCTATTTTGGCATTTTCCAAGATGTCTGACCAGTTAAACTTAGAGAAACTAGTTTCTGACTTGCAATATTGTAAGCTTTTAATTTTAAGATGCTTTACATAAATATTATGGATGTAGCTTTCTTAAATTGAATAAATTTTTTAGTATTCAACTCATAGCGACCTTAAGTCTTAGTATGTACACATGATATTTGAGAAAGCATTCTCTTAATTTCTTGATTTCTTCTCTCTGCCTTTCTCTGATCTAGTGGATCTTCACATTCCTGTCTATGAACAATTACTTTGCTTCAGTTTTAGAGGAAAGTGATCTGTTTCTGTGCATTCTGTTTGTTTATTTCTAGGTTGGAGTCATTGGATTCTAGACTGTCTTCATCTTCTGATGCTGGAATTAAAAAATCTGGATTTAATATTGACAAATTAAGCCATGATGGTCATGGAAGGAGCGCAACCTCTAGGTCTTTTAAAAGAGGAATGAGAAAAGGATCTGAAGGACTTAAGTCAATTGGTCGAACGCTTGGATTGGGGGTATCTAGGGCAGTCTTCCCGGAAGATCTTAAAGGGTCAGAAAAGAAGATATTTGATCCTCAAGACAAGTTTTTGCTCTTCTGGAATAAGCTTTTTGTTATCTCATGCATTTTGGCTGTGTCTGTGGATCCACTGTTTTTTTATCTCCCTGTCATCAATGATTCATTACACTGTCTTGGCATAGACCAAAAGTTGGCAGCCACAGTTACCACCATAAGGACAGTCATTGATGCTTTCTATCTTTTGCACATGGCTCTCCAATTTCGTACTGCTTATATTGCTCCATCCTCTCGTGTCTTTGGGCGGGGTGAGCTTGTGATAGATTCAGCACAGATAGCCAAGCGATACTTGCGGCGGTATTTCATCATAGATTTACTATCTGTGTTGCCGATACCACAGGTTGAAAAGACTGTTATCTTGAGTCAATATCTTTTTTGTTAATGCTGAGAGACTTCACTAGAGAGAAGAGAGAAAGAGTACAATAAAAGTGGAGGATAAGATATCCTACATAGCATAGCCACAGAGAAATGGGCAAACAGTACCATAATACACTAAAGCTCTCAAATCCCGTTACTTACCTGTTTTCTTTGGTTTGAAACTATTAAAGATGGAGATTCTTTTATAAATTAATTTTAAAATTTTTTATCATTGATTTTCTTTTAAAAGTTTGAGGATTGCTACTTATCTTTTTTCTTAATAAGTTCTCCTATTTTTAAATTAATTCTGCATGTTTGTTAGATACACTGTTTGCTACAAGAATCAAAGTATAAATGGTACTTTTTGCTGTCGATATGCTGAGCTCTTATTTTGGCAGATATAAGGAGTATTCAATTGTTAATGCTATCTGGACTTTTGATTATAGTTATTTCTGCTGAAATTTGCACCTACCTACTGTACATTCATTAATATATTCAAAACTTTTCTCAGTGGGCGTCCATTAATAAAGTTACAACAGTTATTTTCATTAGTGTAATGCGTGTCCGTATTGCAATTGCAATTTGAAGGAGCATATAAGAGAACTCAAATCGTACTTTATTTTTTCTTTTTCTGTTCTTGTATTCAGATTGTGGTTTGGAGATATCTTCTGAGGTCAAAAGGTTCAGATGTACTAGCAACAAAGCAGACCTTGCTGTTCATTATCTTGCTTCAGTATGTTCCTAGATTTCTTCGAATGGTACCATTGACTTCAGAGCTTAAGAGAACAGCCGGTGTCTTCGCTGAAACTGCATGGGCAGGTGCTGCATATTATTTGCTGTTATACATGCTTGCTAGTCATGTAAGTTTTTCTTTTTATTTTTTGTTTGTGATGTTTAATTCTGTTGGTCTTTGCTGCCTTGCTATTTTTGAACTAAAATACGACCTCACTAGTTATGCTATTTTTCTTGCTATCTGGCTTTATGGTGCATCAACTTTGCCAATAATTTATTTTTGGTCTTTTTACTTCAATAATATTTGCAGATAGTTGGTGCTTTTTGGTACTTGTTAGCTATTGAACGTAATGACTCATGCTGGCAAAAGGCTTGCAGTGACGATGGGTGCAATAAAAACTTTCTGTATTGTGGCAACCAGCAAATGGAAGGTTATAGTGCTTGGCAGAATAGAAGTAAAGATATTCTTAATTCAAAGTGCTCTGCCCATGATGATCCTCCTCCTTTTGATTATGGAATTTTCAAGCAAGCATTGTCATCTGGTATCGTTTCATCTAAGAAGTTCCTGTCCAAATACTGTTACTGTTTATGGTGGGGGCTCCAGAATTTGAGGTAATTAATTTTGTTTCTTTTGGACATTTTTCATGCGTTTTATTGAAACAAGTATTTTCTGTCTGAACTGAATACTAGTAATAATATATATATATATATATATATATATATATATTATTACTATTCTATTTATTTATTTTTATTTTTACTTTTATGTTTCTTTTTTCAACCTTTTTGTATCTTTCATTTGGGTTCATCTACCACCGACCCCAATTAATTTGGGATAAAGGTGTTGTTGATGTTGATGTTGAACTGAATACTGGTTTTCCAAGCTTTCCCCCAGAAATATGTACATTTCTGGATTGATTATATTATTTCTGAATAGTTGTTTGTGAAGATAATGTGTTGAAGACAAACAAATCAGATAGAAAAACTATTGGTTATTATTGTATTAGTATTGCTGGGGGTATTGGGTAACTTGAACTCTATTGATGTCAGTCACACCTCTTGGATGTTCCTTATATTAGTGTTCTGTGCCTCTAATAAAACTTATAACACGATGAACAAGTGGATTTGAAAAGTTTATGGGAAAGAAAACTTGAATCTGTCTAAACCATTGGAGAAATGATATTTTATAGTAACTAGCAACAGTTGGGCATTATGGAACTTTATCCTCTTTGGTTGTAGTTATGGACCACCCTACCTTAAACGAGACTTTCTCATCCCGGATAAAGGAGGGACAGACAAATTGGATTGCAAGTGAATTCTTTTATTTTAACTGTATTTTATTTGATGTTAATCAGATCAGGATTCCACATATCTCAAAATCTAATGATAAACCTTTTTCTTATTATCATGTGTTCAAGAGCATAGGACTGCTCTTTTGGAGCTTGATTACCCAGCTTGTTGCTTTGTTCTGTAAGACAAACCCTAACATTAATTTCTGAAGGTAGGTTACTAGTCTAATCATTGAATACAATTAATGGTATTGGTTTTTGAAGAATATCTATTAGTTTCGATGTAGTTGACATCTAGAGTACTGCTTTCTTTCTTTGAATCTATAGATTCAATGATTTCAAAGTTAGAGTACATTCTAATATTTAAAGAGTAAAGACCTCTCAAACCATAATTGTAATGCTATTTCAGAACTTGTAAAGAACCAATTCAACCTAAAAGCTTAAGCTGTTGGGTGAGGCTGCATTAATGGTTTTATATATCTCATCATGCCCCCTCACACGAGAGCCCACTAGGCTTGAAGGGTGGACGATGCATAGGCCCACCTACTTGTGCGAAGAAAGAAATTCCACTAGAAAGAAAGTGGGGGGCGGTGAGGATCGAACCCGGTACACTGAAGTTCTGATACCATGTAAAGAACCACTTCAACCCAAAACCTTAAGGTGTTGGGTGAGGGCATTTTTAATGGTTTATATTATTCTCTAACACACACCCTCACACAAGAGCCCTTTGGGCTTGAAGCGTGAATATTGCACAGGCCCAATTTTTGGTTTACCTTCTTTTTGCTTTTTATTTAATTTCACTATAAATATTGTTGCATATAGGTGATAAGTTTGATGTTCTACATATTTGTGGATGTTTCAAGATTTGTTTTAAAAGTTGACCATTTTATTAGTCTATAAACTTGGCATGGTACTAAGTGTTGTTACTAAGTTCCTTAAAATCCATAGCTCTACTTTATATCTATGATTATTTTCTTCTTTCCAGCACTGTCTCTATCTCTCGACCATGAGCTTTTCTCGTTGCCTCCATCTTATCAAGAATCCTTAAATTAGTTCGTCCCACTGCTGTGTAGTATTTTCTACAGCTTCCTTTCCACCATCCACTGCTGTTCTGATGATTATGCAGCCAAAAACCAAACAATTAACTCTCCTCCCTCAAATTGGGCCATTCCTAGTGGTTTTAGGCTGAACCGACCTCATCTCATCATCGGACGACTTTTCCTGTGGTTTCTTTCTTACCAATGAGTCATATACTGATGAATTGGCTGGATTCATACCAATCTCCGCTGTGAATCATAATGATGGTGGCAGAGCGTGGTTCAACAATTGCTGATGAGTTTAATAGCATTTCATAAGAGGGAAATTCTGGTTTTGTGAACAAACACTCATCTGATTGTAGTTTCTTTCAAATAGTGCGTATTTTTCAAAGAGTTTACTTTTAAACAGTAGGGATTTTGATAAAACTAACCCCTTATATGAGTAACAACAGCATATATATTTTAATAAGAAACAAGTAATTACACGATTAAGAGTCTAAACTCCCAGCAAGGAGGAACTCTCCTAAGCCCTAGTCCCCTGACTGAAATAATTCCAAACAGATCCCCCCCTCCAGATTCACACTAATAAATGAAAAATAATAACTTCCCATAACTGTCATGCAGTTACTCATTTTCCTAATCCCCCTACCTAAAATATAGCAGTCTATATTACATAGACAATTAGTAACTACATACATAACTGCATCCTATCCACTAATAACTGCCTAATTTGAATTAAACACTTTCTGCTCACATAAACTCTTACAGAGTCTGTGCTTTTGGGATCAATGTTTCTATCAATTACTCTCCCCATTAGAATTTTCCTTGTCCTCAAGGCAGAAAGCTGGAAATTGTTGGCGAATGTCCTTCTCCTAAATCTCGAATCTTATCCCCCGGCTCTTGCGATTCCATGGTGTTACATGTTAGGCAGATCCTCTTCTTCCCAAATTAGGAGGCGTAGTTGCTTTTATGGACATCAGTGAGTAGGGCTCAACGGCTGTCCACACTTGAAACACAGCCCCTTGTCTCTTCGTTCCAACAATTCTTGATAAGAAATATTGCACACTCCTCGGTTAGGCTTGTTGTTCTGCTTATCATCCCCACTAGTTTGCTTCTTGTTCCTTTCATGAGTTTGAGAATTATTTTGAAATGTGCCTAGCTTATCTCCATTTGCTACACTACCCTTGCTTCCAACAATTTGGTGACTTATCGCCACATTCTTACGAAAACCAGCATTCTCTCTCCATGCTTCTATGTGTTTGGAGTCTCCTAACATTCGCAGCAGCTTCTCTGCAAGTTTGGCAGTAGAAATTGCTTTATATTTATCAGCAGGAGCCATAAATAATACCTCTAGTCTAATCTTCTCCTTTAGGCCTCCAAGAAACAATCCCAAATACTGTTCATCTGGAATAGGAGGAACTTGTGCAGCCAATATTTCAAATTCCTCATCGTAACCATCCACTATTCCAGTTTGTGCCAACACCTTAAGTTGTGAAAAAGGATTGCCCAATTAATGTTCTCCATAACGATCAAAAAGAGCCCGCTTGAATTTCTCCTATCCCATTTGTTGGTCAGATTCCCTTATTACCTTAAATCAATACCAAGTCGTTCCCTCCATACATATTTGCGCAAATTGGAGGCGAAGATCCAGCGGAGTGCCGTGTACAGCGAAGTATGCCTCAACCCGTGCTACCCAACCAATTGGATCTATCCCATTGAACACCGGCAACTCAACCTTCTTGGCTGACAAACAGAGATCATCATTCCTGGATGTTCCTGAACCTTCAACAGTCCCTTCATGTTCCCCTGATCTCGAAAAAGAAGGCTCACCATGATGATGTAGTTGCTTTTGGAATCTATCTCGCATTTTTGAACACGTTGTCTGGAATGACTTAGTGAGTTCTCCTCTGTTAGTGATAAGTGTTGACACTTACGTTGAGTGCTCATCCAAACGCTTTGATTGACTGCTAATGTTCTTATCATAGTTGTGCAACATAGTCTTTATATTTTGAGTGACACTTTTACAGGAGCCAACCTTTGATCCAATGCATCCATCCTTTGATTTGTCATTCTCGTGAGCATACAACAACAATTCCACTGTTTCTTTCTCTTCAAGTGTCAATAAAAACACCAATTGATAAGACTAACCCCTTATATAAGTAACAACAAAACTTATGTTCTAATAAGAAACAAGTAATTACACGAAAGAGTCTAAACTCCCAGCAAAGAGGAACTCTCCTAGCCCTAGTCCCTTGACTGAAATAATTCCAAACAGATTGTCCCCCCCCCCCCCCCCCCCACCCCCCAAAATCCAGATTCACACTAATAAATGAAAAAAATAATAACTTCCCGTAACTGCCATGCAGTTACTCATTTTCCCAGCCCCACTACCTAAGGGCATGTTTGGTGTGATGTATAAGCTTATACTATACGTTATACATTTTCAGTTGTTTGGTGTGACCATCGTATAGTATAAACTTATACGGCAGGATCCCCTTATACATCAAAATGATGTATAACTTAATCAAGCCTAGGAGTGGTGGATTAGACATGATAAGGGGTTGATGTATTAATATCGCTTATAAGTACAATTCCCAAGAACTAATATATCATTTCAATATTTATATATTAAAATAAATTTTTTTAATATATTAATTTTTAAAATATTGAAGAATATTATTTTATACAATATCATACCAAACGCTGGATAGTATTAAAATTTAATCAGGTCTTATACAATCAGGTCTTATACTATCAGGCCTTATACTATCAGGCTTTATCCTATACTATGCACCAAACATGCCCTAAAATATAACAATCTATATTACATAGAGAATTAATAACTACATACATAACTGCATCCTATCTACTAATAACTGCATAATTTGAATTAAACAGTTTCTACTCACATAAACTCTATGACAGAGTCTGTGCCATTGGGATCAATGTTTCTATCAGATTTCAGATAAAGTATGTGCCTTATATTTTCGGATTTAGTCTAGAGGAAACCACTTGTTCCCATGTCTTCTCCCTACCCCTTCTCTCTCATTTTGTAGATTATTGATATGCCAATATTCTTTTTTCATTGACTTCACTGCAGTACACTTGGCCAGGGGCTTCAAACTAGCACCTATCCTGGGGAGGTTATCTTTTCAATATCACTAGCTATATTTGGCCTCATCCTCTTTGCGCTTCTAATTGGCAACATGCAGGTATGCTTCAAATCCTTTAGCTTAACATATCGTGAAATTAAGATTGCTGGAAGTCTTGTTATTCAGTTTATTAGGAACATGCTGAAGTATCCATCATAGACTTGTGTTTGTCTGGGTCATATGTGAAGGATACTTAGAATAGTTGAATTACCCAACATTAATTTTCATGCTTATCAACGATATATGAGTACTTAATGGAATTGAATGTTGCAAATGTATGAATGTAATGTGAGTGGGTTTAAATGATATTAAACAGTGTTTTTATATTGGAGTAACTAGCCTCCAAATAGTCATCTAGTTACTATCTATTTGTTAGGGCAGCTGTAGGTGGCATATGATCTGATATATGCTACATAGAGGAAAGATTTACTTCTGCCGCTTCTCTTTTTTCTTTGGCTAAAGCATGTATTGTTGAAGATGAATGCTATTATTGCTAAATTTTCTTAGTGTCTTTTCAGAACTGATGGACTACATATTATTCATGTTGAAAACGTATAAAACATGGAAACACTATTTTGGTGCTGTGTGCTGTGTCAGACACGACCCACTGACAACATGTGTTCATACATGTCTAATTATTATTATTTTTTAAATTGTCTTTGACATGGCATGGTCATGCTCATTTAAAATACACATTCACTTGAGCACAGATAAAGGGGAGTGAGTACTGGATGTTTTTAAATTTGCTCTAAATGTTGTTTCTCCTTATCATATAATGGCCTTGTAAATGTTCACTAAAGTATGAAGAAGCCCACTGTCTGTTATTGATACTGAGGTTTCTGTATTTTCCTGCTATTCCAGACATATCTTCAGTCTCTTACCATTAGGCTCGAGGAAATGAGAGTCAAAAGGCGTGATTCAGAGCAGTGGATGCGTCATCGCTTGCTCCCACAAGAGCTTAGAGAGCGTGTGAGACGGTATGATCAATATAAGTGGTTGGCAACGCGGGGTGTAGATGAAGATGGTCTAGTTCAGAGTCTACCAAAGGATCTTCGAAGAGATATTAAGCGTCATCTCTGTTTGGCTTTAGTGAGGAGGGTATGCTGTCTAACACTTGACTAAAAAGGATCCAACTTTTCTCTGACAATGAAAGGACCAAAAATTTATACTTGAACGATTGTGTGGTTATTCAGTTCCATATATGTGGTTATGGTATTTACAACTAAATAATCGCATCAAGTTATGTTTATTTGATCCTGCGGGAGTATAATTAATTAATTATTTGCACGAGTATGTTTAAGATTTTCTTTATAAACTCTTTTAGACTTTAATCATACAATGCTTCTATATGAGATTTTTGGACTTAATCTCTCTCTTAGATTAACTTACCAAATTAATGTACATCCGAATTTGTTAATTCATTAATTGCTTTTCATGGACTTGTAGGTTCCACTATTTGAGAGTATGGATGAGAGATTGCTTGATGCCATATGTGAGCGACTGAAACCATGTTTATTTACAGAGAGTACTTACATTGTCCGGGAAGGAGATCCAGTTGACGAGATGCTTTTCATCATACGTGGCCGCCTTGAAAGTGTTACCACAGATGGTGGGAGGAGTGGATTTTTCAACCGTGGTTTTCTAAAAGAGGCTGACTTTTGTGGGGAGGAGCTTTTAACATGGGCTCTGGATCCCAAATCTGGTTCTAATCTCCCATCTTCTACTCGAACAGTTAAGGCATTAACAGAGGTTGAGACCTTTGCCTTAACGGCTGATGAGTTAAAATTTGTTGCCAGTCAGTTTAGGCGGCTTCACAGTAGACAGGTTCAACACACTTTCCGTTTTTACTCCCAACAATGGAGGACTTGGGCTGCTTGTTTTATTCAAGCAGCATGGCGTCGGTATTCTAAAAAGAAAATTATGAAGCTTCGTCAAAAGGAAGAAGATGCTGGTGAATCCGAAGGAACTCATGATAATGCTGGTGGCAGTTCATATAGCTTCGGTGCCGCCTTGTTGGCCTCAAAGTTTGCTGCGCACACTCTTCGTGGTGTACATCGCAATCGAATTGCTAAGACTGCCAGGGAGTTAGTAAAACTACAGAAACCCCCCGAGCCTGACTTTACTGCAGATGATGCCGACTAGATTTTCACGTGTAACCAATCTCTTGAAATGTTTATTTTCATTAACTATTATGATTGGAACTTGTGAAGAAAGGTCAAAAGCAATGTATTATACAATTATTCTGGTTGCTTTTGCTAGGATTTCAAGAGCTCTATGACTCTGCGAATGTTTCTTTGTAAATTATAGATTGTACATTAAGCCAACTGGCTGTTAGGCCTACCACTGAGCATGTAAAACTCATGTGATGTTGTCAATCTTATTAATTGGTTGGCTGAATCAAGGTCGGTCTTATTTGTCATCCATGTGTAATTTAAGTGAGATTTAATATTCTTGTACTTTTTCCACTGGAATCCTTTTTAGCATAGTTCAATATATCACCCAAGGTTCACCCGTGTTTTTTCACTTCCCTATCAGTTGACAACCTGCGTCCAAGATGAACGTGCTCATAAGCCAATTTCAAATTATTTTAAGGCTCACATTTTGTAATATGAAGCTGCAATTTTCCTGTTCCTTTGCTTTCTTCTTCTGTCTCCTCCCCTCCTTTTTTCGCATTAATTCTTCAGGTGGATGCTCTCCAGCTAAATTACTTCAGCTGCCTGTTGGTACCCAGGTATTCCCACTGCAAAGTTAGCTCAAGACCGAGTGAAGAAACTTACCAGAACCAGGGGATAATACTTGTGCAGTTGTGCTGACTATTACTCAACCAGAAGCACTGGCAATATCTGTTTTGGCCCAAGTATTTGCATGCATATTTTAGTTGCAGCACAAGTTAAATCAGGAGGCTACTGCATTTCCAGTCTTATTTCTATCTTCGTTCCTTTTTGGTTTTTTAACATGCACTTTGCATTTGTAAGGGAAACCATGCTCCGTTTCTATGAAATGCAAGTGTATATCAGAAAAATTCAAGTAAAAATGCTGACGTAGATACAGAAATATTTATAACAAATTTCTTATTGACAAAACTGATTTGATGTCTTCATACAGGATCGAGACCAAGGTGTACATTTCCTACTTGCAAGCATTCCTTTCATTTTTTTTTCCAAAGATAGGCATTGAATTAAAATATTTTTAACTAACTATTACTTTTTTTTGGTGTGGAATTAACTATTACATAAAATATATAAATGCTGTATTTTAAAATAATATCTTAAATAAACTTAAATAAAAACAAGTTAATTTGACATTTTTGAGCCTGCATTGAGCTGGGTATCAATATTTTTTCACTTTGATCTTTTAGCCCAACCCAGGATAAATATAGGATAAATATATCTATTTTACTGCAAGCAAATAATTTCCCTCAATAAAATTATATGAATGCGTCTACTCCAATGCGCAAAAAAGTTGTTTCCATTATTTATTATTATTATTATTTTTGAATATATTCTGATCGGTTCATCACTCTGTGACTAATACGATTCGAGATAGATCTTGAAATTAAGGCTTTAAATTCCTTCCAAAAATGATACTAAAAAGAATCAAACATATACTTTCACTCCATCTACTCAATTTTCTGACACCAAGCTACCAAATGATATCACTTGCATTTAGTCCAATGCAATATTAAGAAAAAGTTGGTCATTAATGGAACCTGTTGAAAGAAAAAGAAAAGAAAGAAAAAGAAAAGAAAGAATTTTGATAGATCAAGATCCAAATCTTGATAACTACTCATTTAAATTTTGCCCAAAAATATTGTTTTCGGATAATATGTAATTTTAAATTTATTCTGTTCTATGATGTCTTTTCAAACAATTTATAAACAGTAAATAGTATTAATATGAACACCTTGCATTTGTTCTTCATAATCTAACGTTATTTAGCAAACTACAAACAAGTCATTACCAAATTGTTATGACATGGATAAAAACTAAAAACTAGTTATCATCGTGTATTTCTCGAATCTGAAAACATAAGTTAGTAGACAAGACACACCCACTTAAAACTTCAAGGACAAAGTTTGTATCAATTACTTCAATCGAGAATTCCAAGAGCGGGAACAACTTAATACATGCAAATTGAAGTCTGTTAAAATATAAATACATGATCCTCAAGTACCTCCTACTCATAATAATGTGTCCACATTTTTCAGAAGCATATATAAAGCATACTTCAATACCCCTCCCACAATATAAACTACAAAAGAAATTCATGAAGGATACAGAACAAGAACTAGAATTTCAGTTATCCTCTTGTACAGGTGATTCTAGCATTCTTACAGTGCGAGGAAGCATAAACTCAGCAAATATAGGAAAATGAGATGATGGATAATACCCATCAATATTATCATTCACCACTTCACATGAAACAGGAATCAATGATCTACCTCTGAAAAGGATCCAATCAATGTGAAGATCCTGTGTTTGCCGATCCCAGCAGAGGCAAAGAGCTCTAAATATTAACTTGAGGTATTCAAGGGTTCCCTGTTTGTCACCTAAAAAGCACCACATAACACTCAGTAATATTAGTCATATCATGCTCATAAAAAAAAAAAAACCACTCCCCGTTAAACCTGACTAGCAAGTGTGGGGTGGAGGAAATCCTTATACGCAGCCTTACCCTTGCATAATTGTAAAGAGGCTGTTTCCTGGATTCGAACCCATGACCTTTAGTCATGAAGGAACAGTTTTACCATTGTTCCGGTTCGCCCCCTTTATTACATATCATGCTCATAAAACAGAAAAAAAAATGATGTAAAAACATCAAAACAGTACCCTTGAATCCATGATAAGTGCGGATTAGTGAAACATTTTTCCTAACGCGGGCACTTGGCCATGCATCCCTCATATCCCCAACTACACCATGCTCTCTGCACTCAATCACAGTAACATGATATAAATGTGAAAATTGATAATAACAATTGTAAATAAATGTATATAGTCAGAAACTACCTCGATCTTCCAAGAAGAAAGCGTCCAGTAGTTGATTCCTTTTGCGTATTGAATCCTCCACAGTACATAACTGGCAGGCTAGGGGGTAAGGACGCAATATGCTGCCATGTGAGTAAAGCACTTCTTCGGCGGGCACGAGCACTGAGCTCATCCATGTTTGTATTTACTATCTGAAATGAGAATCCTGGTGGCTCGACTCCTTTAAGTTGAAATGTGTGGACATCATGTCAAAGAACCAAATAATTCGAATATTGCGCAACAAAAGTAAAACATAGTTTGAAAACATTTGATTTTATAATTTCTTTTCTAAATCATAAGGATATAGCCCATGTTGCAATGCAAGGAACTTCAGAACCCCATGACATGCTTCCAGGTACAGAGGGAGATTCAGACAACCAAAAGGTTCCACCTTCCAGAAGCTCTACCTTCATTTAAGAAAAAAATAACATCGGTGAACCAATAAGTTCTCCGACCAGTTAAATTAAAAATTATACCAGATAATACTGAAATAATCTCATACCTTTTCCTTATCATAGAAGATGGTGCAATGCTCGTCAGAAGTGTCTTGGGGCCCTTTTCGAGATATGCCAAACTGATCATAACCTGAATGTTTTTATCAAAGTAGAAAATTCCATTTATAAGTAGAGTAATATTAAGCACAAAAAGGGTTTGACTGGAATCACTTCTTATTTCTAGAAAGAAAAAGAGTGACAAAGTGATGTGAAGTGTTCATAACGTCACTAGAGCCAGTTCTGAACGCAAGTAGAAGAAAATAGCACGCTTTTTAGTAACAGTATTGAAAATGAAGTCAAGACTATCCGTTTTTACTGCCTTGAGCTACAAGTACTACCACTGATATATAAAAAGCCCTTTTCTATGAGTAGTTTGAACCTCTATACAGAAAACCATCTGAGTTGTATTTGATCTTGTAAGCTCACCTCAAGCAAACAAGGTTTTCACAAGTGGTGGAAAGACAAGACCTCAGGTATCATTCTTGTGAAAAGCATTGTTTTTCCATATTACAGCTAGTTTCCATTTATCATCAGGTTTGACTATGAGTTGATAAGTACAATTAATATCTGAAATCTAATACATAATTTCATGATAATGGTATTCTGAATTCTTTCCTTGGACTCCAAGCATCATTATCTTTTCTTGCAGAATAATCGTTAATTTAAGTAGTTTGCAAGCCAGCCTTGAACATTAATTCATGTTCATTAGCAAAGGCTAGTCAATTTGAGCTAAAAACTTCCAACATGAGCATAAAACCAAGGCAAATTAAAGGGACAAAATAAGGAAAGAAGAAAGACTAGTACAAACAGGTAGTACATAGTCATGCTTACTCATATCAGTCCGCAAGATTATTAGCTGAACAAACAGGCATTTCAGGTATTTTAATCATTCCGACATTTCATATCAAGCAAAATCCTGATAAAGTCTACAACACTCCTCTCCCACTTCCTCCTGATATATAAATTTGACAGCTTCCAGAGCATCTGCCTATTTGCATGAATAATTTCTCATTCTAGTTAGAATCTTCATTTATCTACCCTTTTGACATTTTTGAATGAACTACACACCCATTTTAACATAACCAAATCATCTATTGTGCAGGCATCACATAAGAAAATCTGCATAACCAGCATTAGTTTACTTTAAGCAACATGATAGATAACAGCACCTTATTGAGATATTGCTCTTCATAACCAGTGCCATGAGATATAAAAACATGATTGTGACAAGCATGTAATAAATTTGAAAACTATAAATTAATCCTTTCAGAAGCTGAAGAAAAACTTGTTCAAAAAGTAGTTACCTGGCAAACCCTGCTGGAGAAAATCCAATTGAGTTTTCACTCCTGAATCAAGATACAAATTTAATTTAAAAAAAAGCACCCAGATCAAACAATCTGAGGAGAGAGAACTAGAGAAGGGGATTGGGGACAAGTAAGGGAAGAGCACAATTGTACACAAGCAAAGCAAAAATCTTCAAATCAAAGCATCAAGATAAACGCATTTCAATGGCCAAGGAATTGAATATTGAAAGCCAGTTTCATCCAGAAGGATCTAGAATCATCCACCAAACTTTTAGATCACAGAAAGAAACAGCAAAGCAACCATTTTTAGCAAACCCAGATGAGAAATAAGATCCACATAGGAACACAAACATTAGAGTAGCATGTAGAGAGAGACATGATATACCAAGAAGTATGAACACTAAGAAAAAGAACCTTGTTGGGTACAGAGGATGATGGGTGAGTAACTGGTAATAACGCTTATACACAAGTCCCTTCTCTTCTCCCACGAATTAGGACTGTCTTGTGGCTGATCATCATGGAGATTGAAGGTCATCACAGTCAAAGATACACTCATTTTCTTCAAAAAGAAACAATCTTTCTCTCTCTAACTCCTTGCCCTTCTCTCTACTTCATGATTTTTCGATTTGAATGAATAGG
This sequence comes from Gastrolobium villosum, assembly GCA_032173675.1. Lineage (NCBI taxonomy): Eukaryota > Viridiplantae > Streptophyta > Magnoliopsida > Fabales > Fabaceae > Gastrolobium > Gastrolobium villosum. The sequence continues at coordinate 140,930 of JAVKPL010011549.1, read as the reverse complement.
GAATGCTTCAAAAAAGAACAAAACATGAACAGGTTGTCATGCTATTATATTTTACTCTCTGTCTGTCATGAGCAAAATGCAAGACAGCCAAAAAAGGGAGTTTTTTTTTTTTTCTTTCTTTCTTTTAACTCTTTTTTGGGTTATGAGCCTTTTCTTCTGTGTGTTTTGGAGTGAAAGAAGAAAAGGTTTTGAGGTTGTTTCTGAAGTCTGAACTGAAGAAGTAAAGAATGTCCAAAGTCCAAGGATGCCCTTTTTCTTGCCGTAGCTTCATTTTCTTACACTCCCTACCCTCTTTATTTGCTGTGTCAGTCACTCACTCACTGCAGCAGCGAAATGGTGATTATCAAAATTACCTAATCCTTATTAAACCATTTCATTTTGTTTTGATATGGAAAAAATTTAATATGCTACAGACCATGGAATGGTGTTCCTTCTCAGAACATTAATTTTTTCTTTTCTTTTATACTCCTATTATTTTCTCATTTTTCCCATATTTCCCTCCTATTTATACTAAGGGACCACCTAAAAATGGTGGTCCCGGTGCACTTTAAATAACCTCCTTATAGGTAGAATCAGCCTGTATTTGTTTTAGCTCCTTTTTTTTAAGAAAAAAAATGATTTTGACAAAAAAAAAACATATAAATAAGGAAAAAAATATTTATCTTGTTAAAAGATATAATTATGTCATTTTAGATTCTAACGGTTAATTTTCATCAAATAACGGTTATAATTTATTGGATTAAAATTATTAATTAATAATAAGTTTGACCCAATAAATTATAATAGTTGATAAATGAAAATTAACTATTAGAATCTAAATCACATATGATTATATCTTTTAAAATGATAGATGTTTTTCCCAATAAACAAATATGCCTTTAATAGTGATTTTTACTAGAATGGTTATCAGTTCTTTATTATTTTGTATTGTTAATTATTTTTTTAATTAATTCTTCCTAATGTGTTTTGCATTGTCATTTAATTATTACGATCAATCTCTCTCTGTTTTTTTTTTTTGGTAAACATTACGATCAATCTCTTTTAATGAATTAGGATGACTAGATAATATTGTAAATTACACGGTGATTTTGTGTAAAGAGTGGTAATTAAGTAAATTGGTTTTTAAAATAGTAATTTCAAAATTTGTATAGTTATTGTTGGGTAATTCCAAAGTGGAAAAAGGCATCCTAAGTAGCCCCAATAAAAATTAGTTTGACATTCAAAAGATAAAGCCATGAAGGATGTAAGCAAACGAAACATACGGAGCTTTACCTGTTTACTTTTTGAAAATGGTTGGAAAACATAATTGGATGAATTCGTCGTTTTATAAGTAATTCAAACTTAAAATTCATCTAGCTAAGCTGTGATTCACTTTGAAGATCTTCTCATTATAGTCAATTTAGATCTCAGGACATCCTTCTCAACTATCTCTATATTTTGTCTATCTTTTTCTTTTTTACCAAGATTGTTTTGCGTGAAAAAGTATCATTCTTTACCGACAGAACATTAAAAGTATATGGAAAAAGTCTTTATCCTTTTAAATGATACAATTTATATGTTTTTACTCTCACAAAGAGATGGTATTCACACCTTTTTTCTTTTGTCAACTCTCTCTCCTCCTTTATCTATCTCTTTCTCTCTTTTAAAATGATACAGCTTTATATCCTTTAAAATGATACACACTTTACTATATATATATGTATATAACGGAAGAAATAATTTTCCTTTTATAACAAAAGAAATGAAAGATACAAAAAAAAAAAAATAGGGATAAATTATTCTACTTACCTTTGTCTATCACTCTAACACCGTTAGATCAGAATCTTAATTAACATTTATCTTTCTCTCTCCTCTTTAGATTCTGATCTAACGATGTTGGAAAGTGGTAGGTAAAAAAAAAAAAGGTAAAATAACCTATCCAAAAAAACAGGGAAAAATGTTTGTCTTCTTAAATGACACAACTTATATCATTTCACTCTGACAAAGAGGTAGCACTCACACTTTTTTTTTTGTCCACTCTCTCTACTCCTTTTATTTATCTCTTTCTCTCACATAAAATGACACAACTTTATTTTTTTGGTAATCAGAATGACAACTTTACATCTTTAAAATGACACACATTTTTCCCAAAATAATAAAGGAGCATATTTTCATAACTTTTGTAATAGGGTTCGCTTTTTCTGTAATTACTGCATATAAGTTATCTGCAGTAAGTCTAATAGACATCGTTTTGGGGCGGAAATCATGGTGTTTTTGTAATTTTGATTTATTTCATGGTTATAATAATCTTTATATTTATAATTTTTTAAAATTTCAATACCAAAACGACGTCGTTTTGGGAGTAAATGCAGATAACTTATATACAGTAATTACATAAACATTTTTTTTCCTTTGTAATAAGTATTTATTTATCAAAAATAGAAAATAAATAAATAATGAGATTCATATAATATTAACCATAAAAGGGTAGGTAATATTTCAAGGGGTTTTATTAATCACATGTTAAAGGAGATAAATTATCTCATGTCATAGAGATAAAAAGAAAAGAAAAGAAAAAGATGGCACAATTATCGAAGGATGTATAGGAGAGAAATTTACCACATGTAACATAAGATGTACTGAAATCTCCTCTAGACATCAAGAGATCATCCAAAATTTAATATTTTTTGGAAAAAGATAATAAAACAAAACTTAATGAAGTGGAAAATAAATTAACTTACAATTTGTCTGACAACATTGCAGATGAAACTACTGGGGAGAGATAGATCCGTTTTATGTTCTAAAAGATATCTTTCAGTGTTTTTTTTTTCTGTATTTGTTTGTTTATTCTGTTTTATTTATTTATTTTTTCTCAATTTTTTCTTGATTTGGATGCATCAATCATGGGCCTCTCAATTAGTAAAAGATAAAAGTAATGTTGATGTTGAATATTAAGATTTATAAAATAAAATCGTTAATGTATTATCACCTAATAACTTAAGTTTTTGGATTGAATTGATTATTTATATTGAATACAGTAAAAATTCAAGTTAGGAGAAGCGTATCAAAACTTGAAAAACCAAATTTTTCTTTTCTTTGTATTAAAAGATAAAAACAAAAGGTTCGAATACAGTAAAAAATGATCAGCTCCTTTTGCATCCCTTTGAATAACTTATTCACATAACCAACCCCATCGAATCAGAAACACCAAACGATGAATTTAACTCATCCTGTGCTTCACTCAAGATTTGAAGATTTCAGTTGGCATTTTTCAAAACCCATTCTACTAAAGTAGCAATGCCAAATCCTGTTGCTGAACGCTTCTTTTCATTCCACACTGGACCAGCCATGTCAATATGCATCCATTGAACCTTTTCATCAACAAACTGCAAAAGCAAATTTGTTTCAGAAACCCCTAACATACACACAAAATAAGCCATATTTACTAAGCAGCTATTTTTTATTCCAACAAGTCTCCTTTAATAAATGGTTTGCATATGAACTTTTTAATGCAAATTTGCTATTTTTTATTCCAACAAGTCTCCTTTAATAAATGGTTTGCATATGAACTTTTTAATGCAAATTTGGACACTTTATGTGGAACACTTCTTGTCAGTGGCACACAATCATGGGGTGAGAAAATGGGGGTATAAGGAGAAAAATAAAATACATACCTGTTTTAAGAAAAGAGCAGCAGTAATAGCACCACCGTGTCGACCACCAGTGTTCAGCATATCAGCCACTCCTGATTTCATTGATTCCCAGTAACTTTCTTCTAAGGGCATCCTCCATAATTTCTCCCCACTCGCTTCAGAAGCTTCAAAAACTTCTTTTGCCAGGTCATCACTGGGTGTAAATACACCTTCAAAAAAAGTTGTTTGCAATAGTAATCAGATGAACTTTTTCAGATATATCTTTCAGGTCCAGCCTCTCCAAGACCTTAGCTTTTCTCTTTCTCCAAAATAATACAAATTGTAAGTGCTCGGAGCCAACTAAATTTTGGACCTTGTTCACATTCTCACAAGCAAATATTAGTATATGGTCATAAAAAAAAAGCTCAAATCCACACATAATATAATAGTATGGGGAAGGTTATAGTTACTACCTTTTTTTCTTACTACTTGTTACTACTAAATCGTAACCGTTGATTTCCGTCAATCTAACGGTTATAATTTATTGGATCATACTTATTAATTAATTATTAATTTCTAATAAATTATAACCGTTAGATTGACGGAAATCAACGGTTTCGATTTAGTAATAACAAGTAGTAAGAAAAAGAGGTAATAACTATAACCTCTCCCTAGTAGTATTTAGCTCATAATTACCTGCAATAGATGGACCAAGAGCAACTCTGCAGGCCCCAGTTAAGGTTGCCAAGTCAACAATCTGAAGAACAGTTGATCAACCAGTTAGCACAATTCTAAACCAACCCATATACCTAATTAAACAAGTCTTAATCTTGTCTAAATTGATACCAAAAATCAAAATAAGATGACAACTGAGAAATTTATACATAGAAAAGCACAAAGTCAGCACTTGCCCACAGATTTTAAAGAATGACAATGGTATATATTCATCAAATAATTGAATTTTTAGTTCAGCCAGACAAATTAGAATGGTTCTAACATTTTGTCCAACTCTTGTTAGAAAAATAATTAATCACCAAATCTATTATTAAAATGTTAAGCAAATCTTTTGGGAGGGTGACCTAGATTGGATATGATTTATGGGGATACTACAGGGATGGAAAGACGCAAATGCATTAGCTCTATACCTTTTCTACACCTTGGTTACAAGCATATACCAGAGCATCTGCCAGGGTAAGTCTACCCTCAGCATCAGTGTTGTTAACCTACACAAAAGGTAAAGCCAATGACAAATCAGTAGTAAATTATATCAAATGCTAGTAACAAAAACAAGGTCAACTACTACACATGTCCCATTATATAGAATCATAATAGATCATAGAGACCAAAAATTCAATCCACTGATATTCAGTAGCATTGTATACATACATTTATTAGTACCTGATATAGCTATAATAGACTTGCAGTACTGAGACAATGATCACGATACTCAGTTTTGATCCCAAAACATCATAAATGATTACATTGAAACTTTCCTCAAATGGAAATAACTGATACATTTCATTCAATATTCAAATAAAACATTCCAAGAAGCTCCAATTAAATTTTCATTATATAAGAAATAACACTGGACCTTACTATATGTTTTCTTGCAAAATGGAAAGATTGCAAAGTGATGGTTGAAACAGAATCAAAATCCATCAAATAATGTGTCAATACATGTTAAATTTAATGTACAATTTAAAAATAAAAAACCTAATAAATCCTCACCTCTATAGTTTTTCCATTTGAAGCAGTGACAATGTCTCCAGGCCTCATACCTGCTCCACTTATCATATTCTCACAAGCTGCAACTATGAAATGAACCTGCACATGCAGGACTTCTTAAAAAACACACTACACAATATTCACCAAAAGATCCAAACAAATTCCAAAGGAAAGTAGCCACCAGAAAAGTAAATCGAAAGATCACATTCAATAGGCCTATTGTGAAAATATTAAATGAGATAGCAAATATAAAGCAGTTATATATATCTGAACCCATTATTTTCCGCATCCCACCCACCACCAAACACCCTGTAAGCAAAGTCTTAACATAACATTGACAGATAGAAAGACAAAAAAAAAAGCACTATGTATAAAATATAAATCGGTCGACTCAAATGTTATTCTTTGAAAAGGATAAAAGCATGAACAATGAAATATAAATGACTGACCTCCACCCCAAGAGGTTTGATTTGACCAAGAGCTTTTGCTGCACCTAAAACTGCAGCTGAACCACCCATATCAAATTTCATGAGTTCAATCGAACAGCCAGGTCCAGTCTTGATGTTGTAGCCACCACTAATAATATGCAGATAACATAATAAAAAATGTAAGAAGAAAAAAACTATAATTTACAAAATAGTAAAAACAAAATATAAATTTACCCATATATAATCTGTATGCCATGATGACAATTTGGCAATGCATGAAGAAATAAGACAATGAAGCAATCTACTTAGTACCTTATATCAAAGATTTATCTACCAGCAAAGACATCAGCATTAACTTCTTAACCAATTAAAGTTATAGTACAGGAATCAAAACCATGGATAATACACTAGGAAAAATCTCATTTCAGATTGATCACTCTCTTATAAAGTTGTAGATAAAATAAAAAAGATTTCGTTTAATTAACTACCTGTCAAAGGTCAAACCTTTTCCCACTAAAGCCAACTTGGCATTGACAGGTCCACTTGGTGGTTTATAACATAGATGGATAAAATGAGGAGGATTTGCTGAGGCAGCAGCTACACCTAGATAGGACCCCATTTTCAAATCCTTACATTGCTCAGCATTTAATATTGTAGCAGTGAAAACATCACTATAGGTGGAAACAATATTAGATGCCTGTTCTGCCAAAGCCCCTGAGATAAACAAATTACCAGTACAGATCAATTCTTAGCAAAGTGTAAGTCCCTCAAATATATATATAAGGCACAATGAAATTACCAAACAACTGCGTGGACTAGGAAAAACATATCATATACAAATACAATTCAAAGTGTCATATGAACCTGGTGTGAGCACATTAGCTGGAGAATTTACAAGCTGCCTTCCAAAAATTATTCCAGAAGAAACATCTCTTGCGTACTTAAATTTCTTCTCGAATTCAGGTCCCGTTCCAAGACCAATAATGTCAACTATTCTAAGAGCTTGTTTCTTTGATTCCGACCTATACCTATAATCTTCAAATAATCCCAACATAACCCCTAGCACAGTTCAAGCCCACGCGTCAAGTGCAACCCTAAAAATCACAAGCTTACACACACACACACACACATATATAGATAATTGGACAACTATAAATCATAAAACCAATACCAGTCGCAATTGCATAAGCAGTGCTAGGCTTTGATTGTGCAGAAAGTCCTTCAGGAGAGGCAAGAACAATGGCAGCATCGCCTGCATGACCAGACCTTGCGGCTGCCACAACAGCCTCACCAAAAGCCTTAAAAGTTGCTAAAGAGGAAGCTGACTGTCCAAGTCCAATCAAGCCAACCCTCTTTGATCCAAGTCCTCTTATTCTAAGAACCGTTGATTGGCCAACTTTTCCAGAGAAATCCTCTTCAGCAGAAGCTTCAGCTAATAGACCTCCCAAATTTGAGTCAATTTTGTTCAAAATCAAATTCTGAAACCTCGAGTGTTCATCTCTCGCCAGGTCTTTCTCAGTAACACCCACTGCCAGTATATCTCCTTTCCATTCCGTGACATCAACCTCCTTGGCAGAAAAACAGATCTTCCAGGAATTTCCACAAACACGAGAAAGGCATTTTCAGCATCACACCAATAAAAGCAGACAGGATAATAATACATTTCAAAATCCAATTAGGCATGGCAATCAACCTCAAGTGCTCAACAAGAAAACCTTTGAAAATATCGGGTGGGAAAAAGTCAAATTTAAAAGTCAACCCCACAACTAGAAAATCTACAAGTTAGTGACTTTTTCCATCGTTAACGCATATAAAGTGTTAAACAAAACATGGGCATGAATGATCGTGGAAGAAAAACGAGTTTTGAGTTTCTACCTTTGGGGTCTCAACGTTAGCAGGGTGGGTAAGACCAAGGGTGTCACGAGCGAGAGTGTGAGACATGAGCTTCCTTGTTGGATAATGCAAAGATAGTGCAACAAAGTGAAGACGCGAACTGAGTCTAGTGAGAAACAAAGAAGACGAAGAGGTCGAGAAAGTAGCAATGGCTGCCATTTAGGTGTGGGAGAGTGTATCTTATTTATAATGAACCATCACATCAAAATGTCAATGGGACTCTCTCTTTTCTTTTCTTCAACTTCTTATTATTATTTATTTATCCATTTCATTTCAATTTTGTGTTCTTTCCTTTTGGAGTAATGATTAATGAGCCAAGAGAGTTTCTTCATTGTTGTCATTTTACGTTTTGTCAGAACACCCTGGTGCGCTAATGCCAATTGCCACGCCATCATTTCCAGGTATTTTTTAGCTGTGCATCCATCAATGAATAGCTGAAATTTTTCACATAACATGTTAGAAAGAAGGTTCCATATTTTCATTACATGACACTACGAAGTAATAAAAGTAAAGATAAATTAAATATGGGTCCCACATTTTATATTAGAAAGAAAAAATAATTAATTGGCACGAAAAATAAATTAGTGTAGCAAAAATTTTTATTCTTCTATTACATGAGAGCATGATTTCCCTAAAAAGAAACATCAGAATATCTATTAAAAAAAATTAGAAAGCATATAAACGAAGACCAATCCACAAATTCTTAGAATGAAAAAGTAAAGTAAAATATCAAGCAAGTAAGTAAAATATCAAGCAAGTAAGTAAAATTTAAAAACCAGGTAGGAAATAACAAATAACAAATTAAACAAAAACTAAGCATGTTGTATAGACTACCTGGATAACGATGGTCTTCTTGTTTGACTCTAGCCGGCTTCCTAAGCAGTCAGCAGATTCAACAGAAAATGTATGATTGATAAATAAAATATAGAGGAATAATTGGAACGAATATATATGGTTTTATAAGATTTATGTGGTAGAAAAAGTGTTTGTGTTATGTTATAGAGATTCATTTTGCGTGCCGGAGTTTTTTTTTTTTGCTGCGGACCCCACAAAATATTGTGAGTGTAGGAAATTTTTTCTGGTCATAGTAAATTATAAATGATAAACCCATATATATATATATATTATGTTTCTTATGTTATAAAAGATAGAATTATATCCTACACATATATAAAAGTAGGGAAAAATATTTTTGCAGTTACTGCAGATAAGTTATCTGTATTTATTCCCAACACGACGTCATTTTGGTATTGAAATCTTAAAAAATTATAAATAAAGAATTATAATCATGAAATAAATTAAAATTATAAAAACAACATGATTTCCGCCTCAAGATAAATTGATAAAGAGAGAGAAAAAAGCACCCTTAAGACGCTTTTTGATTCTCCAAGTGCTTTTCGTAAACCATCTTGGCCTTCTGTTTATTGTCTCCTTCCATATTTGTTCGGACTATCAATACGATATCTCGATGGGCGTATGCTACGAGGTTTTCGGATATTATCGTAAACAGAATGTTTCTATTATATTTCTGAAAATCGTGATTCTCAAATAAAAAGAATTTACCCTTTACCAAACGTTCAAACCGGCTAGATCTTTAGTGTTTGCTTGAGAATACAAAGGACTAAAGGAGTAAACGTATTGACTAAAATAATGCCATCAACACAAATTACTATAATATATAGGGTTTTATTAATCTCATATTAATGGAGATAATTATCTCATGTCATAGAGATAAACATGTGGGCTCAACCACCTGAAAAAATAAAGTAAAAGAAAAAAAAAGTGGCACAGTTATCGAAGAGTGTGTAGGAGAGAAAATCTTTCTCATGTAACATGAGAATAGTTTTTCCCTAATATATAACATGGGAAGTTACCTATAAGTCTTCTCAACCAATATTTTTTGAAATATCTAATTTAATATAGGGTTTTATATTTTTCATATTTTAACATATAATATCATCTCCTATACACACTTAAAAATGTGTAGAGTTCATTTTTTTTCCTCTCCTTTCTTCTCACATGGCCCTATATGAAGCCTCACAAACTTTTATGTATGTGTAGAAGTTCTATTATGGGTGTTCGCGGTCTGGGTTGGATCGGTTTTGGAAGTAAAAATCATTCGATCCAATCCCTTCGGTTTGATCATATAATCATCCATTTGGTTTTGATTTTTTTCCAAATCCGATCCAATCCAAATTTTTTTCGGTTTAGATTGGGTCGATTTTCGGTTTTTTGAAAATCCTAAAATTTATTTCATGATTATTGTACAAATAACATCTTTTGTATATATTGGCTTTATAATATTTTTTTTAAATACAAAAGCATTAGTAAACTATAATATAATTTTTTTTTGCAATTAGATATGAAGCTCTACAAAGATAAAATTTTGTTAATGAGATGTGACTAGATTTTTTCTTGGGTTTAGTTGATGGGTTAATGGGTCTTGGGTTTAAAAAATTTTAGGCTATAATTAGAGAAAGACCCAAGTAGCTAGAGAAGAATTAATATATTGGATCGGTTTTCATCAACCCATCCAAAAACCGATCCAATCCAATTAAAATTTGTGGTTTTTAATCGGTTTTTCGATTTATTCGGTTATCGGTTTTTCGGTTTGGATCGGTTGATGAACACCCCTAAGTCCTATAACATAAGTAATATTAAGCCTTTAATATATTGCACCAAAGACATCACATAAATAGTAACTTCATTAAACGCTATCACGTGACACTTATCCCTTCTCCTCTTAGTGTGTGTTTTGGGAGTTTATAAGGGAATAGAAGGAAGGGGATCAAAGAGAGAGGTGGAAGAAGATTCATTGCTTCATAATTAATCTGATTCGGAGCAGGTCTCAGCATTAAGTTTTAAACTCCATTGATAGATAATATTGAAAAAGATTAAACACTCTGATCCCTACGTACTCAATTTCTTAGTACCAACTGAGTTATTTTCCGACTGTATAATTTAAGTGGGAACAAAATGATCAATTTTGTATAAGGAAATTTTTTTAGCCAATTCGGTTGGGCCAATGCCCTACCTTTCAAGTCTTGAAGGATTGACCCAACGAGCTTGGACGACATTGACAGCCACAGTACTGTCTCCACAATTGACAATACCAATTTTGTTACTTGTTGAACATATATGCAACTTTTTCAAGTGACAATGATGGACTACAATTCATTGACATTGCTTGAAGGATTCACATGTATAATTTCTGTAATAAGAAGTTTGGAATCATTAAAAAATAAAATCAATTTGAATTTAATTGAATTTGTATTGGAGTAGAGGCTTGCTATGATGGAGCAAAGGGGAAAATGTGTGTAGGCAAGGAAGAGGATTTGTAATTTTGCATGCAAGGTGCATTTCCTTATATTATTTTGTTATTTACTCTATTTCATAAGCTTTTAGCGTCGTAATAATTTGTATTTTGAAAGAAGAGGGTAATATAAATGCCATTCCTTTGGCTTTTTCTTGCTTTATCCAAGGTCAACACCCTAATGAGCCATTTCTTTAATATTGAGATCTTGTCTATTTTTTTTTATATACAATTGAGAATCGAGCATATAACATAATACAACTTATCTAAATCTTTTATCACTAGATCAATTCTAACAAATTGTAAAAGTATGAAAATATTGGTAATATTCTCAAAGTAAAATTAATAAATTATCAGAGGGATAGGAGATCTTTGATGTATTAAACTTCTTGTTTTATATGTTATTGTTTCTCTTTATGCTTCTAGAGGATGTCTTTTCTTTTATCTTGTATGGGTATCCTTTCTCATGGGTATGCTTTTTTGTCATTTGCTATGATAGAAGGCTATGTATGTATAGATAGATGACATCTTCCCTTTCATTGTGGTGCTCTTTTTAGTGACACAATAATATGCTATTCGTTTTCTGATAATATTTCTTTTTGTCATTTGATGTGGTAGAAGGCTATATTATGTATACATCTTCCTTTTGATTGTTGTGCTCTTTTTAATGACTCAATAATATATGCTATCTGTTTTCTGATAATATTTCTTTTTAATGAAAAGTATTCCAGCTGTCATTATGAAAAATATAAATCAAGATTCCTAACCTTACGGACTTATGCCTTCATACGCTTCTGCAGCTGTCTTCACACGCAGAGCAGAAAATAATGAGCTCATGTACACAAAGACAAAAAGGCCATCATTCCCAAGGATTATAAAAGATAAACCATTGAGATTTTTAAAGATTATGTAGTTATAATAAGGGAAAAATGTTTATACTTTAAAATGACATAATTTATGTCATTTCATTCTCACAAAGAGGTGAGATCTATATCTTTATATTTGTTTGTCCACTCTCTTTCGTTCTTTATCTATTTCTTTCTCTTGACACAACTTTACATCCTTTGAAATGATACATATTTTTCGCTTATAATAATTGAGTTTTTTGTCCACGTATTAAATTACTTTCAGCAAAAACACAGTAAAGAGAAACACGTTTAGGTGCAATGATGATGTGAGAAATTCAATTCTCCACGAACCTACCGATCACAATTTTGGTTACCAAATAAATTAGCCAAAAGTTTATCAAAAAAAATAAAAAATAAAAAAATAGCCAAAAAGACTTTGCATAAGATTGAAAGAAATTGAAGGGCAAGAGTTACAGAAAAACATGATTGGTGGCCAGCGACTACATGTGTAAATATATGTAAATAAGTTAAGGATTTTATAAGAGTTATGTTATAGGAAAAGTGATTCTGTAATATTATAAAGATTCATTTTGCGTGCCTTTATTTTTTTATTTTTTTATTTTTAAAAGTGTGGGCACCACAAAATATTGTGTGTATGAAACTTTATTGTGTCATGTTAAATGATGAAAGTAAAACCCATAAGTTAAATTAGGTTAAATTTTAGCCTAAATAGACCAAGTCAGTAACAAATATTACATCTGACCTAACTTATAATCTATGTAGACCCAAATTACAGACTAATATAACTTATGTTTAAAAAATAAAAATCATTACTCAAGTCTATTTAAGCATATTAAATATTAAATAATTAAAAAAAATAACTAAAATACTATTACTTTATTATTCAAAATTTTTAAAATAATAATTTTATTTAAAATAAATAACATAATATAAACCAATCTATGGACTTATAGATCGTACATGTGTAAAAAAAACTAATGGCCTACTTTCTAAATAAATTTTTTTTTTTTAATTCTAGATCCGTTTTATTTCACTATTTGTAATAAGTAAACCTAATCTAATATAAGTTAAGGATTTTATATTTCTCATGTTAAATAATAATTAAAATATCATTTTATAGAGATAAAAAACCTGTAAAACCCATGTGTTAGAAAAAATTAGATGTAGGACCCATATCAGCACGGAAATCGAAGGTATGTAAGAAAGTTTGAATTCTCATTGTTAAATGAGAAATATAAAACCATAAGTTAAACCGTACACCAACCTAGCTCATACAGCGACCATCCGTCACAATTATTATTTTCAGAGCTAAGCAATACCCCACCATTGTTGGTGGAATCCAAACGTAGCAAACATGTCTATCGAAGAATGAGTACTCCCGCTCCGACGGTGACAAAGAAACACACAGACATTGTTCTATCATTGTCATCCATCACAAGTGGGACTCATCAATCAGTTAAAATTCTAGCTGTCCAACACAATTCATGCATGAATGACACTACAATTATAATGAGACGGCAACACTGCACAGTAAGAGCTAGTTATCTAATCATTGATCATTTGACTGTACAAAAAAATTGTACACCAATTCGTTAAGGCTTCCCTCGAGAAACCTCATATAACAACATGGGTAGTTGGATATTCAAATCTGCTTTGAACTACATGAGATAGATACACAAATTCTCCTCCATCATGACTCAATCTAAGGCTAAGTAGAACGAATTTGGTCTACCAGATGATCTGCCAATAGAACCAGGATCTCTATCAGCCAAGAAGACTATTGAGCCATCATATTCATTCTGAGGAGAAACTCAAATTATCAATGGCAATGGACAGATCAGATTCCATCACATTATCACACTCCTTTTGTTGAGGATCATCCTTGATGGCATTCTCTTCCTTCCCTTCTGCTGCAGCCACACACTCCTGAAATCTGAAGCAATTGATGAGGTGGTCATTTGTTAACCCAGCTACCTGCATGAAGGAGTATACGACCGTGGGACCCACACCACGGAAACCTCTTCTCACCATGTCTTTGCTAATAACATCGGCTTTTGGTGTTTTTGCAGGAACTTGTCGAGGATATCGGAATCTGCTAACTATAGGCTTGTGGTTCACAAAACTCCAGATATACTTGTCAAATGACCCAAACTCATCTATGACCTGGCATCAGTAAAACCTACAAAAAGTTAGCTGCAAAGATAATCATAGCCATGGTGCAAATTGTGCAAACTGCAATTATGGCAGTTCAGCAAAAAAGGGCGTTGTCGTGTTTAATGTTTGGAAAAGTACCAAGACTGATAGGTGACTTAGGACGCACCAGCTAAGCATGTTGGCAGGTTAAAGGATCCAAATAATTAGGTTGCATATCACTGTTTCAAACTAGATTACAAGAAGCTTAGGCTGTACGGCAGATTTATTCATGGTTTGTCCCATATGGGTCATTCAAATTGAATAAGGGTCAGGACCACAACCCAATTACCTTTATATGAGTTAGAATACTATACCGAAGATCACAGAAAAGCAACTCAAATCATTTTTAAAAAAGGGACCAACATGTGTTAATAATCAAGACAGAAATGAATTATCCTGCTTGCATAGTTGTTTCTCAATCCAGCATTTAAGTTCAAGTGGGTTCACTATTTTGTCAAATTCAACCCAGTCATATAAACTTTTGTGCAGTATGTCAAAAATTAGAGTGTTTAAGTAAGATCATTCATTTCTACATAGGCAATTAATACTTTCCATTTTTTATTTTTATTTTAAAAATATTAGGCTTGCTTTTCTTTTAGGTAATTTTCCCAAAGATCAATGCATACAATAAAGCCATAGCTTTTTATTTTAAAATGCCTCCAAACTACCAAAACATTAAGTAGTTGACTTCTTTCCAAATTAGCATATCCTAATAAGGACAAGCACGCAGGAACCTCAGGATTCCACTTTATTCATATACTACGAATAAGGTAGTACGAAGTACCCACCTAGATCAGCTAGAAAAACCACTTATTCCCTGGACACGTTACTAAATCCAGATATTGCCAATATAGAACAAAGGATTTAGGCAATGACGGTGAAGTATCACCAAGCCTGTATCCCATGGTTCTCTTGGCTTCCTATGGTCCAGCAATTAATAAGCAATTATGATTTAACCCAAGAGTTTGCATATTCCATTATGAAGGTTGCAAAAGTCAAGAGAAAACTAATCTACCTTCAATATTTGGCGTGCATTCTCAATTATAGCACGCAATTTAAGGTCAGAAAGTAAGGAGTTTGCAGTGGTTCCCGATGCCATTATCTTCCTCTCATTCAATTTTGAGACAGCAACTGGATCAAAGTCTGCAAAAACTTCCCTGAAAATAACCTTGTTAACAAAAATAATGTGAACAAAGTCAAAGAGAAAATTGGCAACTGCTGAGGCCTGATGTTGAAGCCAACCAGTAGAGATTTGAAGTTAAGAATAAAAAATAATTAAAAAAATCTAATAAAATAAATTCAAAACTTTTTCTTAGATAATACCTAAAAATGTGCCTCTTGCTTAGAATGGCTGGCCAAGCGAGTTCAGACAGAGCGCTTGATAGAACAAGAAGTTCAAATAGTTTCCTACATGAGATAAAAGTGTCAAACACAATCTAACAGAAGAAGGTACCTTCATTTCTCCAATCAACATAACAAGATTATTTTTTGTGAATCACATACTTGTCATCATGTACTGGAACTCCCCATTCTTCATCGTGGAAAGTAGCATAACATGGTTCTAGTACAACCGGTAAACTTAGTCAGGAAACAAAACTTTAAAATAACCAATGTAGTTCAGCACTTAAAACTCAAAATAAGTATCATAGAGTATATTCTAGGAAAGGTATGACTTGCGTCCATTCATCTCTACTTCCACCAACCTATATCAGCTCCATACCATGTATTCACTTGGAAGGACCATGTATTCACTTGGAATTCACAATTTTCTCTTCAACAGTAAAAAACATCAACTATAATCCATGAAAAGAGGCACAAATCCACTGCGTGTTCTACTATATTTTCGCTAAAGATGCATCGACTATCTTAAAATGAAAAACCAGAGTTCATTCTCACTTGAAATTAATTTGTGTACAAAAGCATACAACGAAATCCAAATGGAGTTATATATTTAAAGTAAAATCTCAATCTTCAAGAAATGAAATTTATCCTGAAGTTAAATGAAAATCATACAATTCGCAATATGTCAATATCAGCTCAAATGCATTTTAAAATAGTGAATAAGACCAGAAGATTGAAATTAACTACAATGTACATAATCGAGAAAGCAATAAAGCATCATTCAAAAGTAACATGAGCTGAGTTATCAGCCAAAAGGCTTATAGTAAAACCAACTTATCATTAAAGACACATAATTATTTTAAAATCAGTATAACATGTCTGTTTAAGATTTTAGGGAAAGTGAAAGAAGAAGAACGAACCAGTATTAGGAGTTACCCAAGCACACCTCTTCTTGGATTGTGAACCATCAGGAGGAGGTTCTAACACACCATCAGAAGCAACACTTCTTGGCTTTGACACGGAGCGCTTCCTTGTACTACCTAAGCTAGTAGACCGAGTCAATCTTCCAGTAGAAGCTCGGCTATGAAATGAGTCAGTGGAAGCATCAGAAGAACAAGAAGCATTCAGAGACAAATTAGAATGCAACAACTGCTCATGCCTGCGTAGCACTGAAGGAACACTGACAGAATGTGACTGATGAGGAGAAGTAGAGGAAGTGACAACTGAAGACAATTCATAGGATTTCTTCTCTTGAGTTGAAGCAACCTCGTTGCCCAATTTCTCAGCCTTCCTCAGTGGCTTTGAAGCTTGTTTCCGAGAACTCAAAGACCCTGTCTTGTTACCACCTGGTCCAAGCACAGACCTTGTCTCTGAGTCACCAACATTCATAGACCTCAATCTCGGAGCTCCTGACATTTACACAAATCTCTTTGGTTTCACAAGCCACCAAACACAACCCCCCTTGAACTTTTCTACCTCGCGATTAACCTTAAGCTCTAAGTATCCATCAGCTACCCATAAAAATTCACTGAAAACCCTCACTCGTTTATCAGTTGGAAGCTCAAGAAACAATAGAAACCAGGATCAATATCAAACTTTTAGCTAAAACCTGATTGATGCACAATGACGTGACCCCCAGAACAGATCTCAGATTTTTTCCCTCTAAAAAGCACTATGTATCACTCAAATCACCCAATTACACACTTAGAGACAACCAAAACCTGCAATTTGAGAACCATTAAGACACCAAACTCCCATTATTCTCAAAACCCAGAAAAGCTCGAAGCTGATAGGGATCGAATTCAGCAAGATGGGTTGACCTATCTGAGCAAAGTTAGGGTTTAAGCGGAGTTGCATTGTGTAGTCGTGATGAGTTTTGAAATGAGGTTGGGAAAGCTGAGATTCCATTCTGCATTGCGGAAAAAGAGAGTGCTCAGCACTGCAACCTCAAAAAGCTGGTGCTTTCAAACTGTGGTTTGCAGTGCTCATGCTTCTTTTCTCCTCCCCGAAAATAGCAAAGAAATTTTCCGGGAAAATGGGTGTGCTTTTAGAGTGAGAAATAACAGAATCTTTGAAGATTGTAGAGAGAGAGGGAGAGAGAGAAATTGGGGTTTGATCAAACAAACAAAGAAACGAAGGTTTAAGTATAACTAAAAAAAAATTGGGGGAGAAGAAGTGAGAGAATCAAAGAGTGAAAATGAAAAAAAATAGAAAAATAAAAGGTTCGGGTTAACCTGTAAATCCGGTTTTTGCACTACTATTTTACCGGTTGTGCCCGGTACACTCTCAATTTATGAATTCAATCAACAATTATACACTCAATATTTGTTTCAGAAGCAAACGGGAAACCATTAGATAAAAAAGTTCTGATTCAAGTGATTTTAATTTATTTTGGCAATGAGTTACATTTATAAAAAAAAATATTATAAATTCTTATAAATTATATTATGTATTATAGATAGTATATATTCGAGTAGTACTAGTATATTCTATCCATAGTATATAATATAATTTATAAAAATTTATAAATAAAAAATTTTGTAAAAAAAATCTACTAAAAAACATATTGCATAATTAAATTTTGTCTTCTTTTATTTTATTTTATTTTATTTAAGAGTATTTTCGTTGGTTATAACTTTTTAATATAAAATAAACTTATTTAGACATGTATTTGTCAACAACCCATCAAATTTTAAAGCTCTCGTTGTTATTAGAATTAATTTTTGTATAAATTCTATTAAATAATCAGAATCCGCTGTCTATCAATGGAATTAACATAAGAATCAACTCAAAACATTTAAAACACGCGAATAATAAGACCATGCTAAAAATTCCATATAAAATATAGGAGGTGGTGAGGATCGAACCCCAGACATCAAAACTCTGATATTATGTCAAATAATTAATTCAACCTAAAAATTTAAGAATGGTTTATACTATTCTCTAATATAGCCCCCACACTCGACTTGAAGGGTGGATAATGCATAAGAGTCAGCCTACCCATGGTAGTTAAAATCGTGATTTTATCTAAAATCAGAAGGAGGACAAAAAATCGTAAAAGGTAAAATCCAACATAAAAAAAATCATAAAAACGTAAAAGTGTTTGAGATTTTGATGAAATCGTTTTGATTAAAAAAAATCGTAAAATCGTAAAAACGCATATTTAAGGCATTTTAAGTTTTAACTATCATGAGCCTACCTGTACTAAGAAATTTCACAAAAAAAATTGGGGGACGATAAGGATCAAACACGGGACACTGAGACTTTGATATCATATAAAAAACTAATTCAATACAAAAACTTAAGGCAGCATTAGATGTGATTACATTAATAATTTTATATATCTCTAATAATTTTAGCTTTAAAATTGGTTAAATAATTGGTTATGTCATTGCTGGTTGTGAAACTCTTTTTATTCGCTAATATAAATTGCCTTATATTTCAAACTTTTGATTTAACACATCAATACACAAAAAATAAAATAAAATGGTGGCAGTTTTCAACCCATCACCTATTGTATTGTAGGTTATTCAAGTCAGTAACCAAATCTTAATTTGTCTGATGCATTAAAAAAGAGTCAACTGACAAATAATATTAGTTCCTACTGACTAAATTACACTATGACATGGGCTCTTGCCCTCTTTACCTACTAAAAAAAAAAACACGATGACATTAAATAAATTAAAATTATGAAGCAAAAAAATAAAAAACACCAATAGTTCATCCAAATGCATGTGTATGTGTTTTTACCCTTTTACCCCCTCCACACAGCAATTAATTAAAAAACAGAATAGAATAATTATTTATCCATAGATCATTTTTTTATGCGGAATGTGTTGTTGACACTCGAATAAAAGAAGTGTGAATAGATAAAACAAATGATAGTCGTACCTTATCTTCCAGCCAAATAGCATAGGTAACACCCAAGTTTTATCAACTACCAAATACCAACTACAAGGACAATCAATCAGAATATTTACCAAAATTGTTTGCTTTGGAAGTAGAGACTGAAAAAACTAATAAAATACATTTTTGGCATGCTGATTTCCCAAGTTCCTCACTGGACGTGATATCGTTATGCAAAGTGTAGAAATATTAGAAGACGAACGCCTACGCTGCGGGTGGAAAGTAAATTTTGATTCAAACCTTTTTCTTTGGTCATCAGAATCTTCTATCAAATAAATGACAGAAGAAGATAGAATAATTGGTCACGTAAAAAGTAAACTTCCAACTCCAGATTTACTTACAATACAATATCAGGAGTTTCAATCATCAAATCATCACTTTATAAAGAATTTTACCTAACCTCAACTGAATTATAATTATAAAGACTATAATAACCCTGAAATAAATTAAAATTACAAAAATAACATAATTTCTGCTCCAAAATGACATCGTATTGAGTTTACTGCAGATGATAACTTATCTGTAATAATGCATAAAAAGGGAACCCTATATCAAATCATTTAAGTTGAAGGATAATACTACATTGCTACTTTCACCCTCCATGACCATAAGAATAAAATGATGCCAATAATTCTATATTCGTTCCACTACCAGCAAACAATTTCAGACAAGTTGAATACTAGCAAATACACACTAATTGTCCCACTAAAAGACTGTGGGGAAGAAAAACAAAGAAACAAGAAGGATTAACATGTGAAGCAGTGAAATTACACGAGACCTGCCAATCAATTTATATAGTTACAACTGCATAATTTCTTAGAGATGAACTCAGCAAGGCTTAATTTCAAAACCTATGCTCAGAAGCGTTCGAGCGGACTCCATTGCTTTCTCACCCCCAAGGTCCAAGGCTTCCCCAGTTAGTTCTCCTTCGGTGTCCACTGACCATTGAGTAGAAACTTTCTGGTTTTGCGGTGAGTCAGGTTTCTTTAACTGCAAATTGTTCATGGAGGTAGGTGCTGCAGCAGCCACAAGAGGAGCACTTGGTAGGCCATGTCTTTTCTTGGGCACAGGCATGTCATGGTCATGTACACCCTTGTACGTTATGATGACAGCATTTGAGTTATCTACAGCAGACTCAATATGCTTTCGAACAGGACATCCAGCAGAAGTGCATCTATAGTAATTTCTGAAAATTCAAGCAGTTGATCAGAAGAAAAGGAAAGGATTTCAATTTCAATGGCCAAATTAAAGAAAACAAAAAAAGGGAATTCAACAACGCATATAAAGGAAAATAGAAGTTTCAAAGCCTGTTTGCTTACAGTTTAAGAAAACAATTTATAATTTTATAGACAAAAAAGCAGAAAAATCAGTTTAGCAGTTTATTTTTGTTTGGAAACTGTAAAACTAGATCCTAGAATTCTGTTCTTAAGCAGGAAAAAATGATATAAGCCTGATCAAGTATGCAGGAACAAGCAATACATGCTGTACGAAACTCCGGACCAAGTTAATAAGGGTATGCATGACAGCCATTCTATTCCCTAGCACTGTTTCTGAAAAGAAACAATTCTTTTCTATTTCTGTTACTTGGAATAGTTTCTGAGAAAAAAAAAATGTGTTTGATAACATGTTCTATTTTTATTCCGAGAATGAGAATTGCGTTTGATAACACAACAAATAATATAATAAAAAATAATTCCTATTAAAAATAAAAAAATTCCGGATCATCACTTTCCTTTCCATATGGTGTGGTTGAAGTCGTGGTGGCGGCGGGGGGTGGCATGGTGTTGGTGGTGGCGACGGCGGTGGTGGTGGCAGTGATGTGTGGCGGCGACGATGGTAGTGGTGAAGATGGTGGTGGGGGAGGGGGGGTGACAACAGTGGCTGCGACAATGGTGGTAGGGATAGTGGTTGGTGGCATTGGTGGCGACGGCAATGGTAGTGGTGACATGGTGGTGGTGGTTGTGATGGCATCATGGAGATGGTGGTGGTGGCAGTGGTAGGCAACAGTGGTGGTGGTGATGGTGATGGTGGTGTAATGGTGGTGGTGGTGACGGTAGTGGTTGTGACAATGGTGGTGGTGATTGGTGACGGTGGTGGCTGCAGCAATGATAGTGGTGGTGGAGGTGACGGCAGTGGCTGCAACAATAGTGGTGAGGATGGTGGTTGGTGGCATTGGTAGCAGCGACAATAGTAGCGGTGGCATGGTGGTGGTGGTGGCAGTGGCTGCAGTGGTAGGCGACAGTGGTGGTGGTGATGGTAGTGGCGGGGGTGGTGTAATGGTGGCGATGGTGGTAGTGGTGACAGTAGTGGCAGTGGCGATGTGGTGGTGGTTGGTGTCGGCGGTGGATGCAACAATGATATTGGTGGTTGGTGACAGTCACCGGCGGACCCAAGTTGGGTCACATCTCCGCAAGTGCGAACATGAGATTTTGGATTTTAATTTTTTTTTTGTTGTAGTAATGTAGGTTATTATTTGTCTTTTGATTCAATATTTATAGTAGGAGTAAATATCATTTTAAGTCCCTAACAAAAAATATGGTCCCCATTTTAGTCCTTTACCAAAAATTGGTCTCGAAGAGGTCCCTAAAAAATTCAAAGTTTAATTAAAATCGTGATCCCTCACAAATTCAAAAAAGACCTACATTAGTCTCAAAAAGACTAAAATAGGTCCACTTTAAATTTCATAGGAACCAGGTGACACTTTTTTTTTTATAATAGACTAAAATGGGGACCAAATTTTTTGTTAGGGACCAAAAATGATATTTAGTGCCTGTTTGGATCCTCTCTTTTTTTTAAGCTAGAAGCTACTTATAAGCATAAGCTAGGCCAAACAGGTTTTGGGAAAAGCTCTTATAACGAAAAGCTCTTTTTTATAATGAAGAAAAAAGCTGAAAACTAAAAGCTCCTAGGAGGAGCTTTTTTTTAAGCTCTTATTTGTTTTTCTTGAATTGTGCTTTTTTTTTAAATGAAGAGTGATAAAGATAGAGAGAGAGATAATTTTCTTGAAATATGTGCTTGTAAGTAATTTTTAAGCTAAAACTTTTATATAATTTCCAAACAGCTTTTAGTTTTTTTTTTTTTTTTTTGATATACCCAAGGGTTTCCCCACCCCACATAGGATGGGACTAGTCCTTTTCGCAGATTGAGAGGGCAAGGGTTTCTCCGCTACCCACAAAGTGTCTTTACAAGGAATTTTTAAGCTAAAACTTTTATGTAATTTCCAAACAGCTTTTAGCTTCTTTTTTAAGCTCTTTTTTTAGCTTTAGCTTAAAAATAGCTTCTAGCTTAAAAATAAGAGGATCCAATATTAGTTAGCAACGTATCAACATACAGAGATGATTAAAACAACATAGCAACGCAAATTGATTAGAGAGAAAACTTATTCTTCCTCCTCTGTCACATACCCATTCTCATGATTTCTTCATCTTTTGTTATGGAAGCAACTAGATTATGAGCGGGTTCAAGCGTTAATTTAATTTTTTTTTTACAAAAAAAAATTCGAAGGCGCTGCCCCGAGCCCCCGCCACTAAATGTGCGGACATAGATAAATTTTCCTGGGTCCGCCACTGGTGACAGTGGTGGTGGTGATGTTGTGGTGGTGGTAGTGGTGGTGATGGTGGCAGTGGCGTGGTGATGGTGGCGGTGGTTGCGATGATGGTGGTGATGATTGAGGCGGTAGAGGTGATGGTGGTGGTGACGGTGAAGGTGATAGTGGTGGTAGTTGTGATGGTGGTGGTGGTAACGGTGGCATTGTGGTGGTGGGGGTGGTCATGACAGCACTAGTGGTACGACGGCGGTGATGATGATGGTGGCGGTGGTCGTGTTGGAATGATGGTGGTGGTGGTGATGATGGTAGAGATGTAGAGTGATTAAGAGATATAAGTGTTTCTCATTTTGTGCCCGGGAACAAAAAAACAAAAATTTTCTGATTCTTTTTTCTGTTCCCCAGCACAAAAATTAATCCAGTTCATCCCGGGAACAAAAAAATAAACCGGTTTTACCAAACGAGTTTTCTATCCATTTATGTTCCCGGGAACATAAATTACAAAAAAAATGATTCCGGGAAGGTTGTCATGCGCACCCTAAGATTCCAAGACTTCAGAGAAGATGCATAAAGAAACACCTGCTAATGTCTGACTAGAGCTGTAAATAAAATTGCCAGAATGCCACTGGCAGTTAAAAAAAATTCTTTAATGGAAAATAAATCAGTATTGCTTGGAAAATATAAGGACTCCGAGTAAATATTTATTTTTTGAATAAAATCATCTAATCATTAATTTTTTAGATAAATCCACCTAATAACATTAATTCCGATTTGCCAATAATGTAGTGAACACTCAAAAGTAATCAGGATTCAGGAGACTAGGAGGAGCTGCTAGTAGTAAGAAGGTGCAGGACAACAGTACCCTAGGGCTCGGCTAATTTTGAATTTCCAACAATTGATTTTACAATGTTGTGCAGCAGTAGGGCTTACAAGAAGACTTCCTGCATTTATGAAAATGACCTTCAATTTCAAAACTAAATTTGTGCCAATGATTACAGAAGAGTTCCTCTATTATGATTTCCCCCCAGAAAATTCACAATATCCTTGATTTAGACAATGGAATTTTCTTTTTGAATGAGTACGCATTTTGCTGTCAACAGATTGCAATTGAAGATACTGCATTTCCATTTTTCTTGTTACTAATACATATCATGAGCTTAGGTTCCTTTGCCAGACAGATAACCTGTCTGAAATGGCATGACTGGGAAATAAGATTCCGTATACATTTTCTTGAAGGTCCAATTAGCTATGTTTTTATGGATACATGCTACCATAATGGATGCAGCGTTTCATGAGCCAGTAATAATTTGTGTAAACCATTAATATATAATTTCACACTCAGTACATGTGTGTTTTAGCTTAGTTTTCATACAAGAACAGCTTTTTACCTAAAAGCTAGCTCTCTTAGCAACCTTTTCAGTATAAGCTATTCTAAGCATAAAATAAGCTAATAAAAAGACAGAAGTGCCTTTATCCTGGATCACTGAATACAACTGTCGAGTTGTTCAAGTTTGAACCTAAACCCAATAGGAAATTGTTTATGAAGCTCAGCCATCAGGACTCCAAAAAGAGAGAGAGAGAAGAAAAAAGAAAAAAGAGGGGCAATATTTTTAATAAAAGGGCACTAGCTTGAAATAAGATATTTGCATCATTCTTTCTTGAAACTACTTACAAGCAAATAAAAACAGCTTGCAACTTTTTTATCTGATTCTAGAATTTATTTATTTATTTTTTTAGTTTTAAGCACCCATTCAATCTAAATACAACTCAACTTTACCATCTTCGTATAGATACAAATTTGTCAAGGCAAAAATATGAAATTCAAGCTAATAATAAATTAAGAAGAAAAGAAAATAGATAGCAAGCAACATATAGGTATGCACCTGGGATGTGGATTCCCCTTCACCATTTTCTGTCCATACTTGCGCCATCGGTATCCATCACCTGATATCCCCACATCGCCTGCTGCATGTACAACAAACTTGGCTTTCTTTCCAGGTTTTACGGCAGAATCCAAGTCCGTTAAGTCACCTTTCTTCATTCTGGTTATCAAATTAAAGGAGATAACATCAAATCATTATATCTTACCACAATTAGAAGAAAATGGGCTTATTATCTATATTTTCTCCATAAAGAATATGAATTCATGTGCAAAAACTTGCCTTCGTTTTGGCTCTGGCTCATTTACAGGTTCTTCCTTCAAAATAACATTACCATCGTCACTGATATTAGACGAGTTTTGTCGTTTCTTATCAGCACTGCAAGGTGTTTCTTGTAGAGGTTCTTTGGAAGAAATGGATGGATCAGAATCCTGCAGAACTCTGATAGGCAGAGCTCTGATAGGCTTCTCTGGAACACTGTTTTCTACAGTAGGTTCATTGGAAGACACAAACTTACTTTCCCTAATGGAATGAGTCCTCTTGGGGGGATCATGACTGTGTTCACTTTTATAAACAATCTCTGTCATATGACCTGAATGATCACAGCATTCAATCTTCTTAGCACTACAGTCTGAATGAGTACACCTGTAATAGCTTCGAGAACCAGTAGGACTCTTCACTTGCTTCTGACCATACTTTCGCCAGTTGTATCCATCAGATGCTGGTGTCCTTGCAACAGAAACAGCAGATAAGGTTTTACCACCAGAAGGAACTTTTTTTACTACTTCCGGCACATGCACGTCATTAACCTTTGAATGAGACATTTTCTGTTTTGGTGCAGTTGGACTAGGAACAGATGATAAAGATTGTGTGACAGAAGTCGGTGATAGTTCAGACAGTGGAGTTGAACACACAGACACCTGATGTTGATTTTCTATTGGAGTTGGGGGTTCCTGGACTGCTTCTCTTGCAATAATTTCCTTTTCAGGAGGTCCAACTGTCTCCTGAGCATGAAATGACCAACTTTAGTGCTAACGAAACTAAATATATGTGGGATGTACAGAACATGCAACTTTTGATGCTTAATTTGAATGCAAAAACATGCTTTGTTTCGGGAATTGTTTATTCAAGAAAAGCAATCAAATGACTACTTGTTTAGTATACCTTGAATCTCACCTGGGAGATGTTAATTGTTCTATGAAATTGAATTTAAGAAGATTAGTTGTGTGTTGCATATTCTTATCATAGTTGCACAATCTAAACTGTTCATACACCCGTACACTAATACACACACCAAAATGCAACTCTCAACCCATCATCAATGCATCTCTGGCTGAATCGAGATGGGAAGCCAAATTCCAAAATCAAAATAGTTCTTGTCAAGGACAAGGTAGCCCAAAAGCCAAAGCTGTCAAGAGAAGGCCCAAGAATTGTTTACATATGTAACACACCCCAGTCACCCCCTCATACACAAGCCCATATTAAACATGGTTCCATAATACCTGGTAGTTGTACAAAACTTTAGCTTAATTATCAAGAGAAAGGGTATCGTGGATCAAACTACTAGGGCCTCTAATAGCATGTCAAGGAACAATTCTCCAAAAAACTTAAGTTGATCAAAAGTCAAGAATGGTTTATATCTCTTTCAGTTTGTGACTCTGGATATTTCACTACTAGATGCAACATTTGATATGTACATAGATATTGGTGGTCATAAGCTTTTCAAAGTGTATACTGGAAGGCAGACTTAGGTGATGGGTAGTTAATATATTAGATATGCAGTTTTGATTAGCATATTATGTAAATAACCACAAGGGGTGGTTATACAGTTATAGTTAGGATATTATGTAAATAAAGAACCACAAGGGGTGGTTATTGTATGATGTAGGGTGGTTATTATGTCATGTAAACAGTTTATTACAAAACCAATTCTGCTTGGTAGTTATGGGCAGTTACTGACTGCAATAAGGAGACAAGTCAGTTAGTTATGAAGAAATAAGGCTGAAAATAGATTCTCAGAGAAGGAGAGTTACTTCTTGAAGAGGAAAGCCTCTTGTACTCTTGTTATCCAATAAAACTGCTTGCTTAATACTAAGAGCCTGTTTAGCACCTGTTTTTTCCTAAGCTAAAAGATACTTTTAAGTTAAAGCTAAAAAAAAGATCTTTAAAAATAAAGCTAAAAGTTGTTTAATGATTAAATAAAAAATTTAGCTTAAAAGTTGTTCATTTCTAAAAAAATTGATACAACTTGGAAAAAGTTCTGATGGGCCACTAGAGCCTTTTTAAACAGTATTACAAAAGAAGGAAGCCAAGGGCACTTTCTTTCAGCCCAACAACATTCAGCCCAACAAGTCACTCAACAAGTGGGCCCAGCTTTAATAGCACCAAAGGCAGCAAAGAAAATGAAGAGTTGATTCACATGACAAGCAAGGAAAGGAAGTTAGTTACACAAATGTTTTTGATAGACAGCTGGCAGCTGCTGAATGGCCAAGAGGAAGTGGGAGGAGCAAATGAACGTGTAAGGGAGTTAGTTATAAAGGGGACATAAAACAGAAAAGGGGGTGTGGAATATTCATCATCTTGGAGGAGGAGGATTAGTGCTCTCTACAACAGGTTTCGTTGTGGAAGCAAATGGGTAGTAGTGTGTAAAAATTCTCACTGTTCAGATTGTTATTTTTCTTCTATGTTGGTCCTAGTAGTATGAGGAGTCTGCATTTTTTCCATTTCAGTCTTTGTTGGTGTTGAGTCCTGTTGGATGTTATTTCTTATTTGCACTTTCCCTTCAATATATGGAAGGTAGGAGTCTGGTCTTTGTTTGTCATGAACATAGTGCCACTGGTTGTAATTTCTTTTGAGTCAAATATAAATGAAATAGAGGTAATTCAAAACGGAAAAGAATTGTGCGGTTGAGTAGATTACATTTAATAGATTTATTCTGTCCATAAAATTCTATTCCATAGGTGCCATCAATTTGGTATCAAAGCTCCACTGGTCCTGAAAAGAAGAAAAAAAAAAAAAAAAAAAAAAAAAGGGGTTTATGGTACAGACAAGAATGGAAGCAAGATTAGAAGAATTAGAGAGAGGAAGAGCAAGAGAAAATGAGAGATACACTGGGCTCACTGAGTCCATCCGTCAATTGAGTGCAACGGTGGTGGAACTCGTCCATGGTGTCAATGAATTAAGAACAGCGGAGGGAAGTGGAAACAGAGACCGACAAATTAACGGAGAGGGAAACGGTGGTGAGAGTGATGGAGAAAGGAGAAACCGAATCAGGGATGAGGAGAGGGCGAGAAGGGTAGAAGTGCCTTATTTTAATGGTGATGACCCATATGGATGGCTGTACAGAGCTGAACGATACTTCCGGATTAATAGGATTCCGGTAGAGGAGCATGTAGAGACAGCGGCGATTTGCTTAGAAGGAAGAGCCCTCAATTGGTTCCAATGGTGGGAAGGAAGGAACCCTGACATGAGCTGGAATGACTTCAGATTGGCGGTTTTGGAACGTTTCCACATCTCATCTTCTGGAAATCCTTATGAGGCGTTAATGAGCCTTCGTCAGGAGGGGACGATTGCAGAATATCGTGAGCAATTTGAGTTGTTATCCGCACCTCTGAGACATGCCGACGAAGAGATGATTAGAGCAGCATTCCTTAACGGGTTGAGGGAAGATATCCGAGCGGAGATCCGACTCCACGACCTGAACGAGTTGGGAAGAATGATGACGTTGGCACAGAGAGTGGAAGAGAAGAAGAAGGTGAAGGAGAAGAGAGAACCACACGCAAAGGGAATCAGCGGCCATCATGGGGGTGGGTATGGGGTCAATCAAAGGCCTGCTTTGACTAATCGGGCCTCCACTTACTCTGAACCCAGGCCCAATAATAATAGTGGAAGTGGACGTAGTGGGCTGGGTGCGTTTGGGTCACGAATGGGCTCTTCTTCAGCAGCCCAACAACACATGCAAGGGATGGGGAACAAAGAAGGGGGCCAAAGTAGGAGAATGCATGATCCGTGGAGACAAGTGAGAGAGGGGGAAAAGAAAACCCTAATCTCAACCACAGTAGCCGCGGCTCGAACTTCAGGCGGTTGTCACCCGATGAGTGGCTGGAGAAGCGAAGGAAGAACTTGTGTTTCAGATGCGACGCACCTTACACGTTCGACCATGTGTGTCAAAACGCAAGTTTGAATGTGATGTTGTTCGGAGTAGGAGAGGAAGTAGTCGATGAGAAAGAGACCACGGCACAGCAAGAAGAGGGGAGCGGGGAAGAAGATGGATCTCCGACGCTGAGCATGCATAGCTTAGTGGGTTTGACATCCAATCATTCTCTGAAGCTATGGGGAGATATCCAAGATCGGAGAGTCACGGTATTAGTAGACACTGGAGCTTCACACAACTTCCTTTCTTGGAAGGTTGCAGAGGAACTGAACCTAGAAGTAGATAAAGAGGCGAGATATGCGGTGGCCATGGGCGATGGACACAAGACGCAGAGCAGAGGGATGTGCAAGGGAGTGTTACTCTCTCTTCCAGGTATGCCTGTTATCCAAGACTTTTTCGTATTTAATCTGGGAGGGGTGGATGTGATTCTGGGGTATGCTTGGTTGGAGAGTCTTGGAGATATCCAGGCTAATTTTCGGCAATCCATTCTGAAAATACCATGGAAAGGGAAGATGGTGGAAGTAAGGGGAGACCCTCTGTTATCTATGGAAAGGGTTTCTTATAAGGGGTTGGGGAATGCTGTGAAGAAGGGTGTTGAAAGTTATTATGTAGAGCTGCAAATGATGACAAAGGAATTGAAGGAGGGGGAATTGCCGCCGGCTGTGACCACAATTTTAGAAGGGTTCAGTGAAGTATTCAAGGCTCCAACGGGTGTGCCACCAGTCAGACACTGTGACCATAAAATTCTGATGAAGGAAGGAGCCCCAATTCCTAATATTAGACCTTACCGCTATCCTCACTACCAAAAAGAAGAAATAGAGAAATTTGTTAGGGAAATGTTGGATGCTGGATGGATAAGACCAAGTGTAAGCCCTTACTCAAGTCCCCTAATCTTAGTAAAAAAAAAAGATGGCAGTTGGAGGTTCTGTGTGGACTTTAGAGCACTCAACAAGGGCATGGTGCCTGATAAGTTTCCTTTACCCTTAATTGATGAGTTGCTCGATGAATTAGAAGGTGCAAAATGGTTCTCTAAATTGGATTTGAAATCCGGATATCATCAAATCAGAATGAAACCAAAAGATATTGAGAAAACTGCTTTCCGAACACATGAGGGACACTATGAATACTTGGTTATGCCGTTTGGGTTGCGCAACGCTCCTTCTTCAAGCATTGATGAATGAGATTTTCCGACCTTTCCTTCGGAAGTTTGTCCTTGTGTTCTTCGATGATATACTGGTTTACAGTAGAGATGAATTTACCCACAGGAGTCACTTAAGACAAGTGTTAGAGGTCTTGCAAAAGAACCCACTATGTGCCAATAGGAAGAAATGCAGTTTCATGCAATCTGAATTAGAATATCTGGGCCATATCATATCTGGAAGTGGGTTGGATGCCGATCCTAAGAAGGTGGAAGCTGTCCAAAATTGGCCAACTCCGAAAAATTTAAAAGGACTACGGGGGTTTTTGGGACTAACCGGTTATTATAGACGGTTTGTGAAAAATTATGGCCATATTGCTCGACCACTGACACATTTATTAAAAAAAGATAATTTCCATTGGGGAGAACCAGCCCAAATGGCCTTTGAAGAATTAAAGGCAGCCATGCTGAGACTGCCATCCTTGGCTATGCCGGATTTCTCAGATGTTTTCATTGTTGAAACAGATGCCTCAGGCATAGGAATGGGGGCTGTTTTGATGCAGAAAAAACGGCCAATAGCATTCTTGAGTCAAGCCTTCTCGGAAAAAGCTAAGCTGCTTTCAGTTTATGAGCGCGAGTTAAAAGCAATTGTCTTTGCAGTTCAAAAATGGAGGCATTATCTTTTGGGAAGACATTTTATTGTGCGAACCGATCAAAAGAGTCTCAAATATCTTACTGAGCAGCGGGTGATTGTAGAAGGACAGCAAAGATGGGTAGCAAAACTGATGGGTTATGACTTTGAGGTTCAGTACAAACCGGGCAGTGAAAATAAAGCAGCGGATGCATTATCAAGGGTGATGGAGTGCCATGGGTTGTCAGTGGTTTCAAGTCCAGATCTGCAATTGCTAGCAGAGGAGGTATTGGCTGATCCGGAAACAAGATCCATAATGTTGGAAGTGTTGCAAGATGTCAATTCCCATCCGGGGTTTCAGGTCTCAAAAGGCAGTCTTTGGTTTCATGAGAGACTAGTCATTCCCCGATCTTCTTTGCATATCCCAGCTATACTGAGAGAATTTCATGACTCTCCTTGGGGTGGGCACTCGGGGGAACTACGCACTTACAAGAGGTTGGCTGCAATTTTTTGGTGGAAGGGGATGAGGAGGGATGTGGCGGACTATATAAAAGCTTGTGGAGTGTGCCAGCAGCAGAAGTATCAAGGCCTACAACCCGCGGGGCTGTTGCAATCTTTGCCAATTCCGGACCAAGTCTGGGAAGATCTTTCAATGGACTTTATCAGAGGGCTGCCCAAATCAATGGGGGTGGACACTATCATGGTGGTCGTGGATCGTTTATCTAAGTATGCACACTTTATCACATTGGTACATCCATTTACTGCAGAACAGGTTGCCTCTCTTTTTATTAAGGAAATTATTCGGTTACATGGGTTTCCTCGCTCAATCGTTTCTGATAGAGACCGCATTTTTGTTAGTAAATTTTGGGGAGAACTGTTTAAAGCCGCAGGAACTAAACTGAAATTTAGTTCGGCATATCACCCTCAAACGGATGGACAAACAGAGGTAGTAAATAGAACTCTTGAGACTTATCCGCGTTGTTTTGTCAATGGGCACCCACAAGGATGGGCTAAATGGATTCCGTGGGCGGAATTTTGGTTTAATACTTCTTACAATAGGTCCACACAATTAACTCCTTTTAAGATTGTGTACGGCCGTGACCCACCTACTATTTTCAGTATACAACATGGGAAGGTTACGGTTGAAGCTATTGATAAGTGGTTAGAAGCAAGGGATGCAGCTTTGGAGGACATGAAGAAAACTTTGTGTATGGCACAAGAGAGAATGAAACAACAGGTGAACAAGGGCAGGCGCGAAGTGGAGTTTCAAATAGGAGATAGGGTCTTCTTGAAGATGCAGCCTTATAAGCATCGCTCTTTGGCTAAATTCGTCAACCAGAAATTGGGTCCAAGGTTTTACGGCCCTTATAAGGTGGTAAAGAGAATAGGCCCTGTAGCTTATCAATTGTTAGTACCAAGTCACTCCAAATTACATTCTGTTTTTCACGTTTCCCAGTTAAAGAGGGCTGTTCACCCAAATATACCAGTTTTGGACATGCCCAAAGGCATGACAGAGATGCTGGAGCTGCAAGTGCAACCTAGGGAGGTTATGGCTGCTCGTCGGTTACTTAATGGGGTGGTGGAGGTGTTGGTGAGGTGGGCGGATTTACCTAGCTGTGAAGATTCATGGGAGGAACTCAAGAAGTTGCAGGAAACTTTTCCTTCTTTCAACCTTGGGGACAAGGTGGTAGTTCAAGAGGGGGGTATTGATGGGCCACTAGAGCCTTTTTAAACAGTATTACAAAAGAAGGAAGCCAAGGGCACTTTCAGCCCAACATTCAGCCCAACAAGTCACTCAACAAGTGGGCCCAGACTCAACTAATAGCACCAAAGGCAGCAAAGAAAATGAAGAGTTGATTCACATGACAAGCAAGGAAAGGAAGTTAGTTACACAAATGTTTTTGATAGACAGCTGGCAGCTGCTGAATGGCCAAGAGGAAGTGGGAGGAGCAAATGAACGTGTAAGGGAGTTAGTTATAAAGGGGACATAAAACAGAAAAGGGGGTGTGGAATATTCATCATCTTGGAGGAGGAGGAGGATTAGTGCTCTCTACAACAGGTTTCGTTGTGGAAGCAAATGGGTAGTAGTGTGTAAAAATTCTCACTGTTCAGATTGTTATTTTTCTTCTATGTTGGTCCTAGTAGTATGAGGAGTCTGCATTTTTTCCATTTCAGTCTTTGTTGGTGTTGAGTCCTGTTGGATGTTATTTCTTATTTGCACTTTCCCTTCAATATATGGAAGGTAGGAGTCTGGTCTTTGTTTGTAATGAACATAGTGCCACTGGTTGTAATTTCTTTTGAGTCAAATATAAATGAAACAGAGGTAATTCAGAGAAAACTCACAGAATTGTGCGGTTGAGTAGATTACATTTAATAGATTTATTCTGTCCATAAAATTCTATTCCATAGGTGCCATCAAGTTCCTCTTAGAAGCTTTTGGTTTTTGGCTTTTTTCTTTATTATAAAAAAAAGCTTTTCTTATTATAAGAGCTTTTATAAAAAGCTGTCTGCTTATAAGTAGAAGAGAAGCTAAAAAGAAGACCTCCTAAACAAGCACTAAACAGACTTATCTATATGTATTCTACTTTTTCTGTCATCAATTCTGCAAGGAATCCAAAGTTGTAACACCATCACATAGAGATACTTCATCAACATTAGATACCAGCGTTACAATTCAAAATTGAGCAATGTAAGCCACTCAGATAGGAAAAGTATTCTAAGAATATTCACAAACATCATACAGGAGTTGCATAAATCTTTAAGTATCAAATTTTGGAACTAGCCAAATATTAGATGCTGCAAGTACCTTTGATAGGATTTTAGATTATGTTGTATACCGTTGTCAGAGTCTGGATATTGCTTCTTATTTTTCTTTAAGTTTCAAGT
This sequence comes from Gastrolobium villosum, assembly GCA_032173675.1. Lineage (NCBI taxonomy): Eukaryota > Viridiplantae > Streptophyta > Magnoliopsida > Fabales > Fabaceae > Gastrolobium > Gastrolobium villosum. Next base: position 107,419 of record JAVKPL010011549.1, on the reverse strand, counting down.
AATTCCATTCCTCCTTTTTATGGGATCAATCCATCAATATATTTAGCAGGGCGGTATGAACACTGATACAACCCCTTGGTGGTGAGTCAGCATTAGTTAGTTAGTTGGTTAGAGCAGTTAGTGGCATGAATGACATCTATAAAACAGAAGGTAAGAGTGTAGAGGAAGCATCTTAAATCTTGGGCATTAGGACTGGGACATGGGAGAGAATCAGAGCCTCTCTCATGTTTTCTGTAAATACTCTTTCTTTGAATGTACTTTCTTTTCAGCTGTAACTTTGTATTTCAAGAACACAGGAATAAAGGAAGAGTTGTTTCAATTTGAGTACTCTTGCATATCCTGTTCTATTTTCTTGATCTGCAACTCTGATCCTTAACAATTGGTATCAAAGCTCTCAATCCGAGAGCTTCGGTATCCAATTTCAAGATGATTCCGGTGTTTGATGGCGTGGAAGCTTATAGATGGCAGATCCAAATGGAGCAATACTTCAAGGTGAAAGGAATGTCGGACCCTAAGAAAGTTTCGGAAGCTGCAAAGGGATTGAAAGGATACAATCGCATCTGGTACCCTCTCTGGAGCGGGTCGAATTCAAAGGCAAGTTGGTGGGATTTCTCAAAGGCGATGCTAAAGGAATTTCAACCGGAATACGATCCAGATTTATATATCTCTGACAAATGGGAGGGAAGGAAACTTGGTGATAGAAAAGAAGGAGACACCAAAACGGGGGAATGAAGGTGACGGTGAAGAAAACCGAAAAGAGCAAGACTATTTCCATTTTAGAATGGACGGCGGGAAAAAAAAAAAAAAAAAAAAAAAAGAGAGAGGAGAAGAAAACCAAGAACTCGAGAAAGAGGATTCAAAGTAAAGGCCTATGGAGGTGGAAGTGATGAGTGCACAATCGCCGGAGTCACTACGAACCCCAATGGTGGTGGTCAATCCACCCTTGATGCCAAAGCCAGCAGATGAGCACCATCGTGACGGGAAGAAAGATAGACGAAGGAAGATGACACGAGGATGGGTTTCTGCAATTCAATGGCGACCTAGCTTAGAAAGGGAATTTCAGAATTTGGGCCACCTTATCATTATTTGCACTCACCTTGAGGACGAGATAACACTTTTTTTTTTTTGGGGGGGGGGGGGGGAGTATTGATACGACCCCCTGGTGATGAGTCAGCATAGTTAGTTGGTTGGTTAGAGCAGCTACTGGCATGAATGACATCTATAAAACAGAAGGTAAGAGTATAGGGGAAGCATCTTAAATCTTGGGCATTAGGACTGGGACATAGGAGAGAATCAAAGCCTTTCTAATTCTCTGACTTTTCTGTAAATACTCTTTCTTTGAATGTATTTTCTTTTTAGCTGTAACTTTGTATTTGCATAACAGAGGAGGAATAAAGGAAGAGTTTTCTCAATCTGAGTCATTTCTTGTTCTATTTTCTTGATCTGAGACTCTGATCCTTAACAAACACCTTCTCCAGTAAGTATTTACATTTTTTAGGGAACAGTTATATTTACAACCGATAAAAGTTTACAACCTCTTACAACCCATTTGATTACCATCCGATCAATTGTTAATCAACATCCCACAATCATCTCAAAATAGCCATCGCTCTCACCATCTCTCTCTTCCTTCTCTCTCCACATCCTTCTATGGCTTGTTCTTCGTGGCCGAACTGGTGAACCCAAAGAACTCTAGGGGTCCGCTTCTGGATGCTATTTGACAGAAGGGGAAGTATCACAGTACAAAGAACATGTCCTCATCACCAGATTCCAGTGTTCATTGCACTGCCCTCGGGAAGTTTTCTGGATGATTTAATAGCAGATTAATCAACTGCCTTGTCTCCACTCCCTAGCTTTTTTTTCTGATTTATTCAGGCTATTTTGCCGTCATCCACGCCCGCCCTAGAGAGAAAATGGGAAGAAGGTGCGAGATGTTGAGGCCCAAAAGGAGCGAACCTAAGAGATGGTTAAACTGGAGAGGGAGAAGAAAATATGGGAACCGTCGATTTAGAGTTAATCTAATGGTGATAAAATAGGTTGTAAAAAACTTTGGTTGTAAATATGACCGTCCTCCATTTTTTAATGAGAAAAAAATAGAAATAGGTGGCCCACAAATTCTCTGCCTAGAATAAGTTTCATACGTCCTAACCCCCAGCTGGAATGATTTATTGTAATGAGTTAGCAATCATTTTAATTCCAATTTCCAAAGTTCTAACATGTAAAGCAGAAATTAATATTTATCTGTGTTGTTCTCAGACTAAACATTCAAAACTAACTATCATCTTGTAGACCCAAAACAAAGAGGAAAGTAAATGAAAATAGAGGAACACCAAGCCACGCCCTAACTTTCAAGCAATTAATGTATTTCAATTTTACAGTTAACATTTACTACAAAAACACCAAGTGCATTAAAACAGTGACACAAAAATTCAATGAGCCTATATACAGCAACTCATAAGAAAGAAACTAAGCAAAACTCTTTAAAAATGGGTCACATTAAAGATTTGTATCCTCTCCTGTTCTTGAATAACAGGATGTGGTCCTATTAGGAACAGAGACACAGTTTTTTTTTTTTTTTTTTAATATAAATAGTGGAACCAATTATGGTAGGTCCTTCATGATAAAAATTATGTCTTTCTCTCATCAAGAGAACCGTATCCTGTTATTCTAGAAAAGGAGGGGATCCCAATCCTTTACATTACACACTAAATCCCTAATCAGAATGGATTCCAGAAACCCTTTACGTTAACTTGAGAATTATTTCAGTATCAAACATGGGCCCTCAAATAGAAATTTAGAAGCCAAACGTTAAACCTCGGGTTTCCTAATTCTAACCATACCCTAAACCAGGGACTCTCAGAATTCAGAAATATTCGAGCAAAGTAGACAAATCCAAGCAGATAAACACAAACCAAAATATACCGCAAATAAAACAAGAATACCAAGAACCCCCACAAAAATTTAAACGATCGCACCAAAACAAGATTTAAAACTTGTTCAAAATAATTTAAATTTACTATGATAAATTTAAATCTAAATGCTCTCTAACCTTACTTTCGGCTTTGCCGCACGAATTCAGCATGGTAGAACTCTCCTGCAAATCTGTGACATCAACCACACAATTCACTTAGAAAAAAACTCATTTGGATGAAAAAGAACACACACACACACAGCCATTGAAATCGAAGCGTACCGGCAATCCGATGCTTCACAACAAGGGATTGAACCCAAGAGGGAACGGCAGAAGCTAGGGTTTCTAAATTGGACTCTGTAGTAGGTCCATTAGAACTCTGTAACTCGCCGCGCTGCGACTCGGTGGTCGGCGGCGATTCACCGACTCGCTCCTTTATCTCTTCGGCTTTCTCTTCCACTTCTTCTCCGTTTCGTTCTGAATCCTCTCCCTTCCGGTGAAGCTCCGGCGCTCCCCGGGGAAGAGCTTCGGAGCTGAGGTGCTCAGTCATAGCGTAGCAGATATAGAGAGAGAAGTTTCGAGAAGTTTTTATGGTTTTTGAAACCGAAACACGTTTCGGGTTTCAAGAAACGCCACAGTTTCTGTGTGAGAGAGTTTGCGTCGTATGTGTGTGTAAGAGTGTGTGCGTGTTGTGTCTCTGTGATTTTACTTTCATTGACTCAGGTGCTTCTATTTCTTTCTCTTCTGCTCTGATACAAGGTAACACACGCCGTCAAATTCTCCGTTACTCGATACTATTGCAATTAGCGGTTTCACTGACGCCGTGAGTGTTCAGTGTTAACTGGTTCTTTGACTCGCCACAGTGAGCCGTTTTTCACTTTTCGGACTATTAATGACACTTGAATCCAATGTGGACTACACAACTATCTCTACTTTATCTTTTTCAAAGGTTTACTAATATTTTATTAACCTGTTCTTTTAAAAATATATATATATATACAAGATCAAGATCATTTTACATCACTCTCAATTTTATCCGTTGATCTATTTATATCTAAGGATTCCATTTTCTTTAGTAACTTGAGTCTTGGATACAAGTAAATCAATGGTCAAGATTGAATGTAATGTTTCTAAAAGTTAGAAATATTACACTCAATCTTGACCATTGATTTACTTATATCCAATGTCTCACATTACTAAAAAATTAGAACCCTTATTTTAGATATAAGTTGGATCAACGGACAAGATTGAAAGTGTAACTTACACTGGTATAAAATGATCCTCACCCTCACAAAGAGGTGGGACCCACACCTTTACTTTTTGTCAACTTTCTCTCCTCCTTCATCTATTTCTTTCACTCTTAAAATGACACATTTTTTTTGATATATATATATATATATATATATATATATATATCATTGACGAATATTTAATATTTTTATTAACTATTTTTAATTATTTTCAATTGTAATAATAAATGAATGGTCCACTTGAAAGCTAGAAATGGCATATATTGGGATTTGGGACGAATATAATATATGTATCATAGGAATACTAGTAGTACGACCAAAATAAATGAGTTCCGTAGTTCCTGTATAACTGAAGTTGACGACGAACCTAGTCTAAATATTATATAATTTAATATTTTATTTCATTACATAATTTAGAATACTTCATTAAATAGTGGAAGCATAATGTAAAAATTAAATATAAGGAAAAAGAGGCATCAAAGAGCATAGGGGTTCCGTTAGTCAAAGGATCATTTTTATTTAACAGTTTTATTTAACAGTTTCTTGAAAAAGTTTAAAAAACAAAATTGTGTCAAATAGTTTTGGATGAGTCTTCTTTTTAAGAAAATTTTATTTTGTGTCAAACTGATAAATGACTAAAGAGAGGTGTTTTTATAAGCTAGGGTCAAACTGATGCTGCTTTGAAGAGGAACGGTACAATCTGAAACCCAACTCTATTGGCTATCTTGAAGAATAAAACGACCTTAAAAGTTGATTCTATCATGCAAGTGCTCTAATAAAGTGGATTCCTGCTGCTAGTGGTTGAATAGAAAATCTAGTATCCTTTCTTAACGAGAATTTAATATATTTTACCCTTTGAAAGAGAATCGCATTATATAACACGATAATACATTACTATCTGACTATGCCCGCTTTAAAATATTAATTGCACACTGACTAAAACGGTTCTTAAATAATTTTGATTTATAAAAAACTAATTGCATTTGATCAAATTACTCTTTATTAAAGTGCTCAATAATGTTGTGTCTTGAAAACCTTGTCACGGCTTTGTACCTATGTCTCATATCTCGTAGACAGCATTGGAATTTGCAAGGGAGATTTCTAAAGAGGAAGTAAGTGTTGGGGTGTGTTTTCTCCTGCTTGGTGGGTAAGCATATATTTTATTTATAAGTGTATAGTTTAAGGGTTTTATTATTGTTATAATGTAAGTGTTGTTTCCAACTCTCACATCAAAAGGTCGAGATAAAGTGGAATGATGAAAGAGAAAAAAAAAAATATGTGGACCCCACCTCTTTAATGTCTGTGTAGGAAAGTGAAGTTATATTATGTTAAATGATAAACATAAAACCTATAGTTTAATGTCTGAACACACCACAATAAATATTATCCACCTCATCGATGCAGACTCTAGAAGACGGTGTAGGGTTTTTGCTCACCTATATAAACAGTCGAAATCTTCTATGACAAAAGTTTTTAAATATTGTAAGAGTGTGGAAATCCTTTGAAGCAAAATTTGAGTGTTAAACTTCTTTAGTCTGATCGGTAGAAAGGGAGATTGGCAAGAAGTTGAAAGTAGTCTGATCAGATAATGGGAAAGAATATTGTGGCATGTTTGATGCCTATTGTCGGGCGACCGGTATAAGACTTGAGAAGACGCCCCCCAAAACTCCTCATTTGAACGGAGTTTTCGAGCGGATGAATCGAACCATTGAAGAAAAGGTTTGATATCTGTTATCCCATGTCGAGCTGCCTAAATTATTCAAGGGTGAGGTTGTCTGAATGGTTGTTGACTTGATCAACTTATCACCATCCAGACTGCTTGAAGGATAAATTCCAGAAGAAGTGTGGACCGATCGGAAAGCAACCTATGATCACTTGAAAGTGTTTGGTTGCCGAGCGTTTGTTCATATACCCAAATATGAAAGGGAGAAACTTAATTCCAAAATAAAAGAATGTATATAGACTTATCACCTTGGTTCACCGAGATGTGAGTTTGCATATAGACTTTGGGATCTTGTCAACAAGAAGCTTGTGAAAAACCGAGATATGATATTTAATAAAGATGAAACCATCAAAGACATCTCAAAGCCCAAAGTTTGTGTTACTGGTCGGCATGAAGAATTTGTCCCTCTTGTCTAGGCGGAAACAAGGGGAGAAACAATTACTAATCATAATGAACAAGAAGATCCTGATCGACTGGGCGATAATGAAGAAAATGAAAATGTCAATTGCCATGAAGCTAATGTCGGTCGCCCAGAGGAAAATGATATACAAGACAATCAACCTGACATACCAAAAAATAAGACAGTGGACTAGAGTGAGACGACCATCCACCAGGTACCTACCTGATGAGTATATAGTGGTTGCTAAAGAAGGAGAACCACAAAGCTATGAAGAAGCCATGTCAAGTCCCGATCGAAATGAATGGGAAAAAGCTATGCCGGCCACAGGCCAAGATACAAAGCAATGATTGTGGTGAAAGGATGCAATCATAATAAATGAATATATTTTGATGAAGTTTTTTCCCTAGTCGTGAAGATGACTTCAGTCCGATCGGTATTAGCTATGGCAGCCTTAATGGACTTAGAAGTTGAGCAGATGAACGAGAAGATTGCATTTCTTCACAGCGACCTAGAAGATGAAATTTATATGGAATAAGCTGAAGGGTTTCGAGCGCCAGGAAAAGAAGACCAAGTTTACCGATTGAAGTATAGCCTCTACGGCGTGAAGCAAGCACCTAGGGAGTGATATAAGAAGTTTGAATCCTTCATGATTGAGCATAAGTTCAAGAAGACTGAGACCGACCATTGCATATTTGTGAAGAGGTATAAGGCCAAAGACTTTCTTATTTTACTTTCCTATATGGATGACATGCTTACTGTAGGGAAAGAAAAAAAAACAAAGATATCTGCTCTGGAGAAGGCGTTGAGCTCGTCCTTTTCAATGAAGATGATGTGGATGAAGAAGTTTATTCTTGAACTCGGTCATGAAGAAGAAAAATATGAGCTGAAATGTGACAATCAAAGTGTCATTCATTTAGTGAAGAACTCGACCTATCACTCCAGCACGAAACACATTGATGTGAGGTATCACTAGATCTGGATGGTGATAGAAGAAAAACAACTTGAACTAGCCAAAGTGCATACCGACCGGATATGGGCAGACATAATGACGAAGCCAATCGGTATAAGGAAATATGAAGATTGTGTCAAGGTCTGAGTTGCTAAATGTAGGCGGCTAAACTCGACGTATTAAAGTAGGAAGGGGGATATTTGTGGGGGTGCGTTCCTCTTACTTTGTGGCTAAGCATGCACTTTATTTAGGGGTACATGGCTCAATCTCTGAACATGACCATCTGATCATTGGCGAAGACGTTAGAAGAAAGTGTAGGATTTCTCTTCACCTATATAAATAGAAGAAATCTTTTGTGACATAAGTTTTTAAACACTGTGAGAGTGTGAGAATCCTTTGAAGAGAAGTTTGAGTGTTAGACCTCTTTAGAAAATATCTTTGTAACTACCATTGTTGGTGAAGCTTGAGTGTATCTCTAGTGTGACTAAAGAAGTTTGATCTTTTTGTAACTCTATCCTTTCATAGTGGAAGATTTTCTAGACTAGTGTCCCGTGGCTTTTACTCCTTTGTTTTAGGGGAGGTTTTACACGTTAAAATTGGTTATCTTCCTCTCCATCTTTCGTGTTTTGCATTTATCTGTTTCTGCTGCGTTTGAGATCAATTGGTGACTATTATTTGTTTTGTGTTGAGCGACCAATACACTTGAATTGGTGACTGACTTCTAGTATTGTCGGCCTTTAATACTGAATTGTTGAGCGATAAGCTTGAACACTTCACATCGTCTGATTGTATGTGTACCAAGCGGTAAATTGTTTCTGTGCGAATTATTTGAGGTACCCCGTCCCAGTATGTTGTGCTATGTTCAGTTTTGGGCCTCACAAAGCTCCAGATGAGGAGTGAGGATGGCTACCCTGATACAAAATTCTTGGACCAACCATGATAAATTAGTTATATCTTTCTCTCTTTTTCCTTATCCCAATATTCTCAACATAAAGCCGGTATTTGGAAAACCATCTTAATATCAGTTTGATAATGTGGAACCAGATTAAATTGGATTGAATATTCTTGTGATCCTGTCCGGTTTGAACCTAATTAATCGAGTAATTAATTATCTCATTTCACCTTATCATGCCAACTTCATCCTGGGATGGAACATTCAACGTCATATTATATTTGCTGAATAGGTGATTCATTCTATGAAGTATGAACCAAATGAGAAGCAAGAAAGCTTTCTTGTCCATCAAAATAGACGTTGACAAAGACTATTATAATATAGTAAATTGGGAGTTTCATTAAGACATACCTACATGACGGCAAATTCCTGCATCCCCTTATTAACATTTAACACCATTCTGTGTTGTATCACTTCTTCTTCCTTTAAAGTTCTGTAGAATGATGATAAGTCGATCCAATTCTTCCCCACTAGGGTCATCCACCAACTGAATATTTTATCTCCTAATGTTTTTGTTACCATTATAAGGGTCATAACACCGCTGATAATAAAGTCCAATCCGGGGAATGTAAAACCATGAAAGCTGGTAAGACGGACCCAAAATTCTTCTTCCTTTTTTTTAATATAATAATGGTACTGAGATTCAAGATTACTTCAACCCCTCATAACTAAACCAATTCTAATGGCTAAAAAATTCCCATCTTTTAATTTGCTCCTCTAGACCCCTTTTGCATTCCTAGTAAACTTTCTTATACTTATTTGAAATAATTGTTTATGTTTTTACTTGCCATTGTGCAATCAAGACATTCAAAATCTCCCACGTGTTATTACAGAACAATTTTTATAGGATCCCGCGGGCATTGTCTACACTTCACAACTTACTCATCATACAAAAGATAAAACTAGACCGAGATTCGTCAACTATAAATGTTGTAAGTTCATATTATAGCCAGAGCCCGTTTTATTTTACAAATTTAATCCCAATTAACATGGCTTCAAATTCATCATATCAAATCTTTGAACGCATCCGGTTCACCAAAGTGCAACAGACATCCGCTACAACAATCATCCTAAATTTATCTCTGTATTTATCATCAGATAAGTGCAGAGGGAGAAAGATGATAGGGCTCAATATTAAACTCAACAAAAACGTAAAGATATGAGACATTTATGAGAATTTTATCCAGCTAATACAGTAGAGTTCCTTGATTAAGTGACAAAAGCTAAACTTGTTTCGATTTTCCCTATCCCAAGCTTTGAGTTTCAAGCACAAGCTAATTTCCATCTTATAGAGTTTATTGTGCACACATGCATCAGAAAAAGTACTACTTGTTAGCAACATAAAAATAAAAAGTATGTCATAGAATTACTTTAATTTTTAGGACCGATGTCCTTCAGGGAACTAATCTGTTCTTCTCCCATTGCAGACATGACAGAAACAACAAGATCTTTTCCTTCAGCAAATCCATCTTTAATCTAAGTACAAAATCACGAAAGAAATAAATTAATAGGGCACAGAGTACACATGTGGCATAAGATCATAGCAAATAAATAAATAAAACACATCGACCAAAAAGCAACTTTAAATTTGATTTCAACAATATACCTGAGCAAGCAGCGCCTCATCAGTGGGAAGCTTCAGATCATCCTTGGTATTTCCATTATCAGTCAACAGACTCACCTACAAGAAACCCGCTCCAATTGGTTAAGAATGCTTTGCTACTCTCAAAATATCTTAATAATCTAACTCTCTTTCTCGCTGTTGACGTGTTTGCTTTCACACTACCAGTTAGAGTCATGATTTTGCATTCTTTTTATTTTTTAAATTAACCGAGTAGAAGTTTTATTTATTCAACTTGAGAAAAATATCAGGTTGGAAGTGCACCATATGTCATCTTATCTTGAATTATGTACCAAAAAGTCATAGAATTGAATGTAAAGTTTTCTAAAAACGTCAAAACAAAAGTTATTCCCAATCCCCGGGTAGAATTAATGGGAAATACTGGTTGTCCTCATGTCATGAGAATATGCCGTAAGATCATTGTTATCTTCAAAAGCAACCTTTCACAAGGCATAATCTCAGTTTTCAGAACATGGAATCCTCAGCGGACATAACGTAACTAATTTCTCTTTGGGGAGAGTTATATTTACAAACTTTTTGTTTACAAACTCTTACAAACTACACTATGTACTACCGGAAGTACGTTAGGTTACACTCTATACTTCTGGGAGTACATAGTATAATTTGCAAAAAGTTTGTACACTAGGTTACACTTTGTACTTCTGGGAGTACAAAAAATTTGCAAAGATTTATAAAAAAAGTTTGTAAATAGATCCTTCCCCTTTCTCTTTTACTATTTTTCATTTTACAAACTACAACATAATTGCCATCCATGACACCTCCAGTGTCGTAAGTCAAAGACAACTTACAAAACCATCTTCAGAGATATCAATCAGTTGATAGTCCGTGCGATTCACATGTGGAACCTGCAAAAAGAGCAATCATGACTGATAAATTCATCACAACCAAATATTACATACACAAATGAATTCAAAGCTGCATTACATCACAGTTGTGGGAGGAAGGAACAATATCTTCAAGCTTTTTCCCATTGAAAATATCAATTGCAACAAAGTGGCACTTTGCATGTCCATGCTTGCCTGTTTTTGATGTTGAAACTTCTACAACCTGTGAAGACAAATCGAGAAACAAACAGGGCAAAAAAAAAAAAACAGATGTTTACATAACTGACTATATCAAATTATACTAACAAACAGAGGGGACAGTTATTCTTATAATCATTTTAGGCTTACCACTCTTGCTATCTGTTTGGTTAAAGTTGGATAAACTTGAAATCAATGGTTGAAAACAAGGGAAAATTAACTACAGTTGATTTTAAATTGATCCAACAGTGATCAAATAGGTTGTAGGTTGTAAGAGTGGTAAGACTAAAATGATAGTAAGTATAACCTTCCCGTAAACAAATAAAGCATCAAAACAAAAAATCCATTCTCATCATTGTCAAGGAGCTGACACTTCACCAGCAAATACATGTGTGAGAGAGAGATAGAGAAACTGCAAAAGACCCAGCAATTTCTTTTGCTCCACGGGGTATCAATAAATTAATAACAGTACAAATTGCTAATTAGCCCTTATACTAGTAAATATACAATAATAACCATAAAAGAATACTTGTTCCTATGACAAAAAAATTCACAAGACATGCCAATATGAAAGTGGGTCAATGTAAAGGTAGTACAACAGCCATCTTGACAACACTATAAAATTGAAAAGATGAACAAAGATTTTATTTTATTTTATATAAAGATTATGTCAAACATGTAATACCATACAAAATTGTAGAATCACACCATGAAACAACAATAAAAGTTTTCCATTTAACTCTCTCCCTCTCCCTCTCACACACCATAATATCTATCATCCACAAACAATCTCATATGTGAATTATGTGAGTTGCACGTTAACACAATCAAATCAAAATAAAACAAATCATCTCAGGTTCCAAAACAATTCATCTATTATTGTAATCCAAAATACCGAACGAAGGATCGCATAACAAAATCAAAAGATGAATTGAGATATTAAATTGCAAGAGAGAGAGAGAGAGAGAGAGAAACCTTGCAAGGCCTGGACTTGATGACGATGTAGCCATTCTTACGAATGGTACCAGCTTGCTGAGGGTACGTCTTTGAGGCTCCAGCGTCCGCTTGAGAATCGAAGTGGTGCTCTTCGTCCGACATAACTGATGTTTCTCTCTCTACACTCTCTCTCTCTCTCTTTCTCTCTCTAAACGCAGAAGAACAAGAAGAAGAAGAAGAAGGAGAGTGACTCGGTGCTGTGGTCCCTCTGTTTTTATTCCAATTCCCAAACATACGCTCTCTAACGTTAGATCCAATTTTCGCCGTCGGATTGACCGTTCATTTAAACAGACAATACAATATTTACTCTTTACCTAAACCAATTTAATTGACTATGTTTATCTATTTTTTGTCCAACCAGCACCCAATTGAGAAATGCATTGGGTTGAAACTTGAGACTTGAAATTTGAAAATTGTAGATTGATTGATTGATGATAGAGACAATAAAAAGTTATCTAGTATGTTTATCGTTTGGTAAATAGTAAAAAGTAATAAAAATCTAGTTCGTATCTAGTATTTTTACACTTTAAATCTTTAGGAATCTGGTTTTCATCTATCTAAGGTTTTATTAATGTTATGTAAGATAATGTATTTTTAGTTTTTTACACTATAATGTACGTATTCTTTCTAACTCTCACTTCAAGAAGGAGAGAGAAAATAGAACGATGAAAAAAGGTTGATCTAATGATGAAAGAAAAACACATGGACTCTAAACTTTTTTGGTAGTTTAAACTTTAATGTGTGTGTAGGAGAGTGAAGTTATATTATGTTAAATGATAAACATAAAACCTTTTCATCTAATATGTTATGGAGGAATGATATTCTAATTACCAAAATTTTCTACTATTAACTTACTACCTATCTAATCACCGTTGAATCAAAGAGAGAGAATGCTAAAAAAGTTTAGTGATTAGATAGGTAGTGAGTTGGTAGTAAAAAATTTTAGTAAGTAATTTGCTGGTTTATATGGAAAGATAGGAATAGTTTTGTTTTTGAAAATACTATCTACAATAGAGGATATAGTTAGATCTATTCTTTCTTGCAAAATTTCTTCGAGGCTATGTAGTTTAAACTTTTTTGGTAGTTTAAACTTTAAAGCAAGGGAAAAGTGATTGTTCGACACAATTGTGTTGTTTTGGGTAAAACACATTGTTTTATTATAATATTTAGTCAATTAAAAAATAAATAGTAAATGATAAGTAAATAAATAAATAGTTTCACTTAAAAAATACAATAATATGTCCTTAAAGTAAACCTAGACAAGGAATATACTAATGTATTCTTTTTTAAATGATATTTTTCTCCTACTTTTTCAATATTATCTCTTTGCTCTGACTTAATATTTAAATAAAAAGTGACATTTTATTTAAATTTTAAACCCGGCTATGATTTCAAAATTTGATTTTAAATTTGACTGAAGACAAGTTTTAATCCAATTATAAATAAATTAAACAAGTTATAAAATAAGCTGGATTTATGTGACTTTTTATCTTAAGTAATTTTTTTTTTGGTAATAATCTTAAGTAATTTTAATTTGGACTTAAAAGCTGCCAAATTGCTCCTTAAGATTTTCAAACAAATTTTGAATGCTAGGGATGTTGTGTGGTTTTTCATTGGTTGTGAAAAACAAAACTTACACAAAACTAAGTAAGTCTTTCTGGTACAATTTTTATAAAGAAAATTTAAAAAATAAAAATAAAAAATTATCACCTCAAATTCTTTTTTATAGTTGTCATACTTAAGATATTTTAAAATTGTGTACATATATTTTTTAGGGAGGTTATATTTATAACATTTTTCGCTCATAATCTCTTATAATCAAATTTTAATCATTGATTTCTGTGAATCTAATTGTTATAATTTTTTTTGTAAACTTTAACTGTTATAATTTATTGGGTCATACTACATACTTATTAATTATTAATAAATTATAATTGTTAAAGTGATGAAAACCAATATAAGATATTATAAAAAATTATAAATATAATCTCTCTATATATATATTTTTTTGGTAAGCATCTCTCTCTATATTTTTATCCGAAAGTAACTTTTAAATCTAATGATGATTAAAGTGGTAGTAGAAAAAATGGGTAGTAAGAATATCAAAGTACAAAAACTTAAGAAAAATTATCTAAATTTCGTCCTATTGTAAATTAGTCTACCGTCTGGATGTTTGGTAATTTCCCAATATTTTAGACTTTTCCTTACGTCTCAACAAAATTTTTGGTGACACATTATTGAAGTTTCTGTTTTAAATAATGTTCTCTTCACTGTAAATTTTTATGCTTTCCTCCAAATATGGTCATTCGCAAGAAGAAACCTTGCTTTCTATTTACTATTAAAAACATAACAAGAATGAGTAATTTTTTTTTATTTATAAACCATAACTATTTTGTACGGGAGACAATTTTGTTCAAATTGAAAATAGTCACATCATGGTTGGTGGGGCTAGCTCTTACAAAAAAAAATAATAATTACATTCATAAAAACTTGAATTCAAGACCTTACTTAAAGCAAAATTAAACATATATGACTTGAATCAACACCTTTAATCAAGAATGGATATCTGAAGCTGAATGTTTGTGGAATTATGTTTTATTCAAGGAAAGGAAATATTATTGCTAATGTGGAAAAAATGCATCACCCCTTATTTCAACCGATAAATTAAACATGTTTGAAAGATGATAATAAAATATTAGATAATTCTACGTACCAAAATTGATGCAAATAAATTGATGACATTATTTATGTAAAGTATTCGATAAAAAAATAGTTTTTAAAACCATTTTTTTATGAAAAAAAAAACTTATTACACACTTTTATGATACAAAAATATGTATTCTTTTTTTTCAACAAAGATCTTCCTGTAATTCTGTAAAAATAAAATAAAATCTTATGGACTTGGACCACACATTGAATGTCACTGTCTATTGGAATTAGGTGGCCGAAAGGACCAAAGCCCATTAAATCTGTGGGACTAGTTTTGAATTTTGATCTTATCTTTTCGTTCCTCTTGCAGTAAAACATCTACTTCAGATTATTTGTAACTACGTTCAGAAAATAGACCAGTCAAAAATAAAGAACATCATCAATCATTGACTGCAGGATTTCGTCCTTGGCACAATTTATTTCAAAAAAATAGATAAAATATTCAAAAAAAATAGATTAAAAGATAGTTGGAGAATGTTTGTGGAACTATGTTTAAAATTTAAAAGAAAACATTCATTATTGGATTAAATGACCAGAAATATGAACTACAAAACAAACTATAGAAGAAGTCCACTAGACTTGGAGAATAGCCTATCACGGGATCATGTCTAAAACAATCCTTAACTAGTAAGAAACATGTAGGATGCACGTACAGGTCATCATGCTGATTATACGGGGAATTTTTTTATTATGTTCTAGGACCACCATGGTCCTTTTATTAAAAAATTAAGACGTGTATTAAATGTTTTTTTTATCTCTCTCTCCTCAATCTTTTCTTTCTTTCTCTCACTTCAATCCCACTAAATTTCTTTTGTTAGCTCATTATCCAGATGCACAGAGCTTGCAACCACCTTATTCAGCCAATGATTACCACCTTATTTAGCCTAGATTGAATGACATAGATAAATTTTCTCCTAAAACTCAATATAGCTTACAAAGAGGAATCACACATAGAGGGATAAGCAACGAAGGTCATTCATACGAGTCAATCAGAAAATATATCAATCAAATCGCCACACAAAGGCGGTAAGCTAAGTCCACCAGCAGGTTATGTTGCACATTATAAATAGAAAGGAAAAAGACTCGGGTATAGTCATCCTTTTCTATATTATTTAAATTTATGGGTAAAGTGTGTGTCATTTTAAAGGATGTAAAATTGTGTCATTTTAAAAGATAGATAAAGGATGAGAGAGAGTTGACCAAAAAATCAAAGGTGTGGGTCTCACTTCTTTGTGAGAGTGAAAGGATATAAATTATGTAATTCAAAAGGATAAACAATTTTTCCTAA
This sequence comes from Gastrolobium villosum, assembly GCA_032173675.1. Classification (NCBI taxonomy): domain Eukaryota; kingdom Viridiplantae; phylum Streptophyta; class Magnoliopsida; order Fabales; family Fabaceae; genus Gastrolobium; species Gastrolobium villosum. Next base: position 91,577 of record JAVKPL010011549.1, on the reverse strand, counting down.
ATTTATTTACTCAAATATTAACTTGAGTGTCAGAATTTCTTGCAGTTACCTACCTCCACCAATTACACTCGACATTACCTTGCAACATCCTGAGATCATCATGTTTGAGAGCCAACAATCACGGAGACCATCAACCTCAACTTCAAAATATTTCAACTTGGATCGGGTTCAATCATGTGTAATCAGTTTAATTCCTAGGGGTATGATCATTAGTGAATATGTATTCTTATTAAAAAAAAGTTTTATATGCTGATTTACAACAAAATTAATTAAGATGGTTGTTAATGAATATATGACAATTAAGAGTTTAATATCATACGGAAAAAAAAAAGTAGTATAGCATTATTTTTCTAATTGTATTGTCCTAAAGAATTAAGTTAGAAAAAATTGAACCCTCTTTGTTAAAAAAAGAAAGAAAGAGCGCAAAAAAGTAAAATGTTTTAATAAAATAAATTTACGGTATATTAAAATAAATTATCATAATTATAGCATAAAAACCCCTCTTAATTTGAGATTGAATCAATTCAGAGAATATTAATACTAATTAGTTAAAAAAATGTGAAGACAAATGCAATTGTTGTACTTCACAAGTTCTGTTAATTTGTTGACCAATAGTATCATGACCCTTAATTACAAGAATGTTGTAAATATTGGACATCTTTCTTAGGAAAAGCTATATCCAGTACCGACCCAATATTTAAGAGATATGTCCATATTTATTTTTTCAAGCACAAGACTGGAGGTAATCGGATTGATTATCATATTAATGAAATTAAATCATTTTTTTAATATATATATATATATATATATGATGAGGATTAAATTTATAACTTTTTTTGTTTATAAGCTATATCATCCTCAAATATGATGTCCATAGAACACTTTTTTCAAGCACAGACTAGAGAATATAATTGAGGTTATCAAAAAAAATTATAAACAAAAAAATTATTTATATAGAGAGAGAGTTTGTAAACAAATTTTTTGTAAATATAACTTTTCCCATATCATGGTTTAAAAGTTTGTTTGTCACTCTCATAAAATAAAGCAATGGGTCCTACAAAAAAAAAGTGGGTCCTATACAATATAATTTGTATAAATTTTTTTTGTCTATGTACTCCGTGTAGTAATGGCAAATAAAAACTTCTCCAGCAACTCCAGAATTTTTTTTTTTCATATATTATTATTTCTTATATTTGTAGGAGATAAATTTATCTCATATAAATACATAAAAGTTTGTGGCCATATTTTTTTTTCTTTTTTCTCACATATGCCATCATGGATAGAGGTGGCAAAGTGGGCGGACTGCCCCACCCCACCCCACCTCGTCATCAATCCACCAAAAAATGAATCAACTCGCCCCATCCCGTTTGGCGGGTGGGGCGGGTTGGCCCGCCGAGCCGAGCTCGTTTTACCAGCTCTAATCATGGACCTCACACTTTTATGTGTGCGTATGAGATAAATTTATCTCTTATAGTAATATGAGAGACATTAAACCCATATATAAATCACATGCAAGTGGATTGGACGGTCAATTTATTATAATTCAGAAGTGAAAAAGCTCATTTTACATTTATGTTTTAAGTTTGTGTTGTTTAATCACATAACTTTATTTTTTTTTTTTGGTGAAATTTTCTTTAACTTGTGTTTTTTTTTTTTTTTTTTTTAGTACATCAAAGGGGCAAAAACCCAGAAAAAGAAAAAAAAAAAAAAACAAACTAATCAAACCACAAGCATCCAGGGCCATTAGAGGGAGATTATTTATGGTGGACCGGGACCACCATTGTTTAGGTGGTTCCTTAGTATAAATATGAGGGTAATATTAGAAAAGAGAGAAAATGACAGGATAAAAAAAAAGAAAAAATTAATATTGTGAGAGAGAATAAGAGAGAACACTGATCAGTAGTGGTGGAGCATGTAAAATATTTAATGGACCCAAACCAGAGAGGCCCTGTTAAAGACAACCAAAACATCAGCAGAGTCAAAAGCAAGCTTTGCTAAGGCATCAGCACAACGATTGCTACTTCTCCTAATATGATTAAACTTGAGAACCCAATTTTTAGAACCCCATTGTTTAATGCTTTCCACCATAAGAGGATTACCAGAGACATCTTCTTTACTAGATATAACCTGAATGACTACTATAACAGAGAAGTTAGGGGTCCTTTGGTAGTAGGAGGATTATTTTTAGATGCCTGAGAATGAGGGTGAGTTTCCTAAAATTCCATATTTGGTAGTATATTGGAGAAAATTTTATCATTAAAGTTGTTTTTCCAGTATTGTGTGTATTTTCTAAATCAAAATACCACCGAAAAATACCATCTAAAAGATGGTACTTAAGAATCCCAAATGATAGATAAATATGGATTAATTTTTTAGAAAAAAAAATATCAGAAAAATTAATCCAACAATCTTGAGAAATTTTGGCTTAGCAAATAATTTTTTGTAATATTTTTAAAAAAATTATTTTTCCATCATATTCTCGAGAATCACTGTTCCTAGAAAAAAAAAATAAAATAAAATTCCTCGCTCCTTTGCTACTCTTATAAGTTAAAGGGTTTAAATTAACTTATATGTAATTTCCAGTGTTATGAAAATTGAACCCATCCGGCCGAGTCGACCCGAGAATCGATAAATCTATCATATAATCGGTTTGGTTGAAGTAACGACATACCATGCATCAGAATCGGTGCGACCCAGTTCGACCCGGCCGGTTTTCATGAAAATCGGTGACCCGATCCCAAAAAAAAAATCCCAATTTTTTTCAGAAAAAAATCATAATTAAGATATTTGAATATTTTTTTCTCATTAACTTACATAAGTTATGTACCTAGAACACTAATATTATCTCAATTATGAACTATGCAGAAAATTTTGATTTGATTTATAGTTAGAGATGTCATTTTCTGAACCTAAAGCCTCGTATCGCGATGATTATATTTTTGTTGGATCTTTTATTGGATAATAATAGGGAAATGTTATATTATTATTTTTATATTAAAAAATATTTTCCGAAATGGTTATAATTTATCGTAAATTAATAATTAATTAATAAATATATCCCATTTACAACCGTTAGATTAACGGAAATCAACGGTTAAGATTTAATAGTAATAAATTTTTACTATATATAACTTATTAATAATATGTGATTTATTATTTTTATATTAAAATATTTGAAATTTTTATCACTTTTTTTATATATTTGAGTATGTTTTTTTAATATAATTATCGGGTCATGCGATTGAATCAATGACCCAGTACCTTAACCGGGTCAATGACCGAGCCGATTTTAATAACATTGGTAATTTCTCTAAACTATTTATTTCATTAACAAAGAAGAATAATTTCTTAAATAAAAAATAAACAAGACTCCAAATAGATATATGAAAGGAACAATAAACACGCTAAATAAAATGTTATAACCCAACACCCATGGTAGTTAAAATCAGAATTTTAAGCTAAAAAGATTCATAATTTTACCTAAAATTGGAAGGAGGATAAAAAATCGTAAAATGTAAAATCATAACCTAAAAAAAATCATAAAATTGTAATAGCGTTTGGAATTCTGATAGAATCGTTTTGATTGAAAAAAAATCATAAAATCGTAAAATCGCATATTTAAATCGGGGTTTTTTCGGTGAAGTATTTGTTAAATTGGGATTTTTTTTTTTTTTGGTAAAAAAATTGGGATTTTAACTACCATGCCAACACCCACACCCACATATATGAAGTTAAATTTCGTGACCGCCACCAATTGTTATCTATCCCCAACTAATGAAAGTGCGCAATATTATTAAGGGAAACTTAAAAAAAAAACCCTTCTAAATTTTTTCAATTATCACTTATCCATCGTAGAATTTTTGAATCATTTTACATCCTTATTTAAAAAAAATTATCACTTACCTCCCTGATTTAAATTGTCTTTATTATTTACCCCACTTATGAAGGTAAATGATAAAAAAACTTTAAGTCAGAAGGATAAATAATTCAAAATTTTGAAAAGGAGATAAATGATTATGGGAAGAGTTATAGAATTTTTTTTGAAATTTTACATGTTATTAATTAGTCTAAGATTTCCATTCCACTTCCGACGAAACGAAATAGTGGAGCGGAAATTTTGCAGAATAAAAGCAGAGTAAATTTTCACACACCACCTACCATCCAACATAAGATTGGGAAGTTCATATTATATTGTGCAGTGCTATATGGGTCCACATATTATGTTATATTTATGTTTGTGCTATACATTATGAGTTATTTCTCATTTCTTTATTTACATTTTTTATAGGCAAAATTAGAGGATCAGAACGCTATCCTTATAGACATGAAAATGACGATTTCATCTTTTGTAAAATATTAACTTTCTATTTCCAATGAAACCTCATCTACAGAGTAAATCCTAACTCCTTACTGCTTAGTTCATATGTTATTTACTTTGTCAACACCTAAGAATAGCTAATTATGCAAGGTCATATTTTGTTCATGACTTTAAATTCGTCTTTATGATTAGTTTTTCAAATTGAAAAAGGGGCATGTTGGTTGGTTCCGGCCAACCAAACCAAAGAGATTATTCAAGATTGAAACTCGCAATCATCATGCTCCCATTGCTCCGCATGTTAAGCTGTTATCATGCATGTGATATTGGAATGTGTATTTTGTTGACTAGATTAAATTAATTATTAATAAGTACATTTTTTTTTTATATATATATAAGTCTTTATGTCATGTGACAATTTATCTATGAACACTTAGTTTAATCTGCGTAAGCTAAGTCCTCATATAAGTATTTCTAGTATATTAGGCTATACCAACTCCACTCCAATTCCAACATCATTATCAACATGCCCCTCTTCTCTCTCTTTCACACACTTTTACTTGTTTTTCACATTTTCTTTGAAGAATACAACATGATTAGGACAAGCCTCTCTCTCGTTCACACACAAACATCAAGAATTTTTTTTTGTCATGCATAATGCTTAATACACATTCCTTAACTGTGTATTACCTCACCCAATTGCCGAAGCCAAATTCAAAATTTACATTAATTTAAATAGAATAACACAATAGTGTGTCAATATATAGTCAAATTTGAACAATTCTCCAAAAAAAAATTCTTACTTGAAAAATTATTAGGACGAATCATATTACGCTACTTTTGTCTAAAGTCTGAATATAATTTAAGACAAAAGTTTAATGAACTTTAGGAGGACAATCACCCCTCCCTAACTACACTAGTAGTGACCTCACCTCACATTAGAAATAACAAGTCAAGACTCAGAATGGTAAAAACTATATATACAGAAGTAAGGTAATGAATACACAAGTGGAAGTAAGAAACATTATTCTTTTGACATTTAGAGAAGATGGAAGAGGCAACATTCTGAACTTCAACCATGCATTAAGTCTCATCACATTTACCCTTTTGACAATCACAAGGGTAACCCTTAACCAGAAACGACAAGTAAATGGTCCAAGAGGTGGTCCAACTTTCACTTTAAAACTTTGGTACCCTAAAATTATGAGGTTTCTTGCACCCACTAACTTGCCCTAACTCTTACGTCTCTCTAAGGCAGATCAACTTGTAGAATTTGTAGTTTTGTTCATATTGGAATTTTCATTTGGAAAGAATAGAGTCACAGTCAAGGTTGCATATGGAGCAGTCATCCCAATAATGTTGTTCTATTACCTCAAGAAAGCTCCATAAGTCTTTCTCATGTGACATAATGTGTATTTTATAGTCACATGACATTGTCCTCAAATATCTTCAGGAGTACACATGAAAATAGAGACAAGGCCACATTCAACTTACTTATTTTTCTAGAGTTTTAAGTTTTAACAGAACTAATTTTACTTTTATACAATAAGAGATAAAAAAGAATAAATAAAGTGGATTGAAGAGTACTTGCTGCAGGAACATGTTAGTTCAAAGATCAAGTTCTGGTGTATATTCATCAAAAGCTTTCTTCATCTACCAGAAGAAATGGTGGGAAAAAAGAAAAGAAATCAAACATCAAAAACACAATTCAAGAACTTAAATACTTTACATTTGCTCCATGGTTGCATGGGAGGCTCTCAAAGTAGAAGAAAACCAAAAAGATAAATTAAATTAAACGACCTCAAATCCATTTCATCATGTTCTTCATGCTAGCTAGCAGTAGGTTCAATATCCTTTAGAAGTCCAACTATCTGCTGCATGCTTGGTCGCTTGGAGGGCAATTCAGCTGTGCACAGATAGCCAATCTTGAGAGCCTCCTCCATTTGTTCATATGGTCCTGTATTGCAAATTTTTGGATCAATGGCTCTTGAAGCTTGGTTTTTTCTTACTAGTCCTCTTACCCAACTTACCAAAGTTGCTTCTTTATCATCAGGGTAATCATCTCCAACTGGCTTCTTTCCAGTTAGTAGCTCAAAGAGAACAACCCCAAAACAGTATACATCAGATTTTGGTGTTGGGGAGTCAAAATCTGGTTGAGAAAACTCTGGTGGAACATAACCAGGTGAACCACGTGCAATCTCCTCATCCAAGCCATTTCCAAAAATCTTAGCCAATCCAAAATCAGACAATCTTGGTTCCAGATCATAGTCCAAATAGACACTGCTAGCTTTAACAGCTCTATGAATTATTGGAGGTGAGCATCCATGATGCAGAAATGCCAATGCTCTAGCAGTGCCAAGGGCAATTTTGTGGCGAAATCTCCAAGTTGTGAGTAATCCTTCAGAGCCAGCATTTTGAATCCCATTATTGTCAGCTTCTTCCCATGTATCTGTGCTCCAGTCATCTGTGCTTTGTACCCCAAGTGGCAAGTCATAAAGCAGATTTTGCAAGTTCCCATTTTCCATGTAATCATATATAGCAATCCTTTGATCCCCAGCAACACAATATCCAGTTAAAGGAACAAGATTGGGGTGCTTGATTCTACCAAGAAACTCTAGCTCTCTTGCAGCTTCTTGATCTGTCAATGTAGATCCAACAACCAAAACTTTAACTGCTACATGAATACCACCAGGGAGAAAGCCTCTGTAGACAGGACCAAATTTTCCTTCAGCCAAGAGGGTACCACGGTCAAAATTTGAAGTTGCAGACAAGAGGTCTGCAAATGTAATATTCAACAATGGCTTCTCAAAGATTACTACTGGGACTGATGTTGCTTGCTTAACATCAGCCACCCAAGTTGTTGAATCAGTTTGAAATGAAAAGGGACCTGAAATATTCTGTTCTTCTTTGTATGAATATTGCTTAACTTCCCACATTTTTGTTTTCCTTCTGCAACCAAATGCTAGAAATAAAAGGCCAGCCAGCAAGCAGATCATTGAGAAGGTCAATACCAGAGCTAGCTTCATTCCCTTATGTCCAATGGCTCTTCTTTTAAAAATATGAGGATTTGCAGCAATTGGACAACTGTTCAATGATCCAAAGAATGCTGTTTGCAGGATCTCAGGTTTGATTTCTGAAGCACAAAGGGTTAAGTTATTATAAGAGAAGTTGTATTTCACCATCTGGGGGAGTTTCTCTAAGACAGATGGAGGGACTGGTCCACTCAAATTGTTGTTTGAAAGGTCAAGAATTTGGAGATGTTTATTACTCAGTAAGAGAATGTTCCCAGTTAGATGATTCATAGAAAGATCTAGTGCATCTAAATAAGTCAGTTGTGAGATTTCATCAGGAATGTGACCAACAAGACTAGTTTTGGACAAGTTCAGATACTCCAATCCTGGGAGCATTTCAATCCGTGGGAATTTCTGTCTGGTGAATCTGTTGTGTGCAAGATTAAGGTGTTTTAGATTCAAGGATTCATTCAAATTTTGGAAAATTTCCCCACTAAGCTGATTCTCTGACAAGTCCAGATAAACTAAATGAGACCAATTGTAATTAGAGTTGTGCTGTACCTGGGGAATGTGACCTTGAAATTTGTTTCTGCTTAGGTCCAACACCTCCAACCTTTCCTTAAACACACCCATGACAGAACCCTCAAACGAATTGCCTGATATGTTGAGACTCACAATGGACTTCAACACAAAGATATCTGAAATACGACCAGAAATATTATTCCCAGCAAGATTCAAGGTCTTGAGCTTAGGAAGAGCAGCACCAAAACCATCTGGAAGGGTTCCATTAAGTTGATTTGATGAAAGATCCATTGAAACTAGAGATTGACACTTGAGAATCCCAGAGGGTATGCTATGTGCAAACCTGTTGTGGTCAAGTTTGAGGATCTTCAGACTCACAAGGGAGCCAATAGCTTCAGGAATTTCCTCAGAGAAACTGTTGCTGGACAAGTCAAAGCTTTCTAGCAAACCAAAGTTACCAATGTTGTTAGTCAATGAACCAGAAATCTGATTGGAAGAGAGGTTAAGGTTCTTGAGAGAGCTTAAACTCCAGAAATCTGAAGGTAAGCCAGTGATTTTGTTGTAGCTAAGATCCAAAGACTGAAGTTTGCTGAGCTTGCCTATGGTGGTATCAGGAATAAGGCCAGAGAGGCTCATATCAGAAAGCATTAACTCAACAACATGTTCCTTATTGGCATCACAGAAAACCCCTTGCCATGAACAAACAGAAGCAGAGAAGTTGTTGGCTTGAGAGGATGTTAACCCCATCTTCTTCAAGAACTCAGACACAAAGAACTCATCAGTGTTTGGTTGCTGAGACGCCAAATGCTTGAACAAGAGTGTCAAAACCAGAACAGAACCAAATACTCCCAAACCCATCAAGGAGTGATGTTTGATGCTCAGAAATAATATAGAACAGCAACCCCAAAACCTCCACCGCCAAAGAAAAACGCCCCTCTCAGAACTTCAAAACCAGCATGACCATATCTTGTTGAACTTAAAAAGCAAAACAACTTTTTTTTACTGCATAGTATAGCGTAGAAGGACACAAGGTTAGAAAAGAACTTTTTACTTTGTAAGAAACAAATTCACTATGATGTAACACAAATGTTGTGAACTAGAAACAAGAGAATGTGAGGAAGTCTTGTCTGGATTTGCAGATCTATGAAAACCAACAAAAAGAAAGAGAAATAAAGAAAAAACCGAAGCAAGAAGCAAACTATAGTGAGTGTGTTTGTCTAGACTCTAAAAGATTGTGGGAAAAGGTGTGGTGCTTTACTTGTGTGGCAGGACTTTTTGACTACAAAAATTGATTTTTTTAAGAAGGGCTTTTCCCCCTTCAAATGAGGCACAGACAGCACAACATGCATAGCAGTTTGTACCAGTAAGGAAAGGTAAAGCATGAATTTGGTAATGGAGTGAAGTGGAGTTGGTTTGAGCTTCATAAATGGGAAGGAACTGCACTAAAAATACAGTTGAGGATGATGGTTGGTTAATATCTCAAAGATTTGTTGGTGTGAATTCAATGATTCTTCATTGAGTGAGAGAGTGTTCATCACCATTTTTGGTTCCTTGGAAAAAAAACCAAAGAAATATCTCCTTTTGAATTTTGATATAATAATTATCCGAGGAAAAATGGACTCCCTTGTTCTTTTTTGTCTCAGCAACAAACTTCTCTGATATTATAATAATTAAGTAATTAAAGTTAAGTTATTTTATTTTCAAAAATTTATAATCAAAATTATATTGACATTTAAAAAAAAAATCTTTAAAATCAATTAAATCTAAACATGCGGTAAATATGTATACTTTGTCCATATGATTTATTAGTATTACTTTATTACTGATATTGTATATAGCTCAAATTCTTTACTACCAAAATTTTTTACTACTAACTTATTACTTATTTAATCACCATTGGATTAACATTTTCTCTTTTTTCAAATTTTTTTTAACATTTTCTCTTTTTAATTCAATGGTAATTAGATAGTTAATAAATTAATAGTAAAAATTTTTGATGATAAGAATATTCTCCCTCTTACTTTATTAGTGATATTGTATATAGCTCAAATTCTGTTACTTTAAGCTCTCTGTCGCTACAAAGAATTAGACTATATTATTGTGGTCTCTTAACCCACCTCCCAGTACAAAAAATAACAAAAAAAATTGTATGATAATAACCATTTCAATGGATTAGATTAGCTGGGTTTCATGATAGAATAAAGTGTATTTTTTTGACTTTGAAACATAGAAAAAGTTCCTTTCTTCCCCCTTCTTTTTTTCCCCTAATTGAGTCTTAATTTATGTTCATTGAGTTGTGATTATTTTAAGGGAAAAGTATTTATCCTTTTAAATGACACAATTCATATTCTTTCACTCTCATAAAAAGGGGACCCACACTTTTATTTTATTTTTTGTCAATTATCTCACCTTCTTTATTTATTTCTTTCTATTTCTTAATATGACACAATTTTACATCTTTCTAATGATACACACTTTACCCATTATAAAATGAAGAAATATTACTCTCCTTCTACATAAGATATAATCTCTCATTTTCTCTTACTTCGATTTCCGTATCCCATTTTTTAGTTTTTTTACTTTTTTTCTTATAATGATGAGAACCACCTATTTTTTCTCTATAAATTATAAACAACAATAACTTTCAATGATTACAACTTTAAGTACTTTTAAATTGACACACAACTTTCCAGAAAAAAAAATTGTCGTTGAAAAGAGAGGGAAATCTCTGCAAATTGATTTAGTCAGATAAATGTTAAGATATATAACCTCACATTGATTGTATGAGCAACTAATGTGAAGTTTACAAGACCTTGAATATTCTCATCTTTTGAGTGAATTTTTGAGGTGTCGTATCCCAAAATTCTTTACTATAAAAAAAACTGTCTCTCTCTTCTGAACCTGAACCTGTTGGCTGTTGTCAACTCATTTCCCAATATCCAACTCTTTTTTAATCTTGTCAATGGTCAGTCCAGCAAGCTATTCCCAATAATACTTAACTCAGCATTCATTACATGTTCAGAGGTTGTTCTATATTCATCATTTTAACTTTGGATTGATAATTTGGGTTTGTAATTTTAACGCACCAGGGACAATGGCAGTAATCTACCATGGTGGACCATCTAGTTAGTAAGTGACAAGAATAATTCATTTCAGTTTGGGGTTTTGAATCCTTCGGTCTGTTTGTCTCATCACGTGAAGCAACCCAACAGAAGGATTAATATTGCCCATAATAAGGTAGAATTTATGTTGGTGACATTATTGTAAGGTAGGATTGTATTGAATTTTTTTTTTTTATAAACTTATAAATTAATGTCTCACTGTTAATATTTAATTCAAAAATATATTACCGGTCAGACATGTAATTTGTAAGAATTTATAAACAAAAAAATTATAAATATAATCTTCCTCTTATTTTTTTTTATTTTTTTGGTCATTTAATCCAATTGAGTAAGTATAACAAATTAATTTAACCCAAAAGTTTAAGTTATTAGGTGATGACATTTTTAATAGTTTATATTTTTCTCTAACACAACTCCTCACACAATCACTTTTCAACTTGGTGAATATTGTGCCCCCAAAGATTTTTCAAGAATTTGCAAACCCTTTAATTTTTCTCTAATAAACCCCTCTGTAATTTGAGTTGCAACATGAATATCCTTGAGTTTACTTTATGCTTTATTTAATTCAATTAGATTAACCTTCCTCTTATTTTAAAGCCAAGTTTGTATGCAATGTTTTTTTTTTTTACCAATTATTTGATTAATCATTTAATCCAATTGAGTAAGTATAACAAATTAATTTAACCCAAAAATTTAAGTTATTAGGTGATGACATTTTCAATGGTTTATATTTTTCTCTAACACAACTCCTCACGCAAGAACCTTTTGAACTTGAAGCGTGAATATTGTGCGGTCCCAATTTTTGGTTTAATTTGTGATTTACTTAATTCAACCAGAAAGTGAGGGGTGTGATGATCGAATTGTACTTTATATTTTTCTCTAACACAATCCCTCATGCTAAAAAGGTTTGGCTTTTACCTTCTTCCTTGAAACATGAATATTGTATAGACTCAATTTAAATAATTAATTTAATCTAAAAACTTAAACTATTAGATGAGGCGTGTTTAGTAATTTATATTTTCCCCTAATAGTCACACAAGATTACGAGGATGATAAAAAAATTCCTATTAAATTTTTAACAAAACTAACTAAAATTTTAACTTGAAAACTCTGCAATGATTTTCATTTCGCTTCAATATTTATTTCAATTAGATTTTGTCTAATGTGCGGTGGTTTTGTCAATGGAAAGTATTCGGTACACACATCATAAAAAGTGTGTCACGGCCTTGTTTTTGCATATTTTTTTTTTTTTTAGGGGTAATGACACTCGTATCATTAGTAGCTAAGATTTGTTTAGAAAATTGATTGGATATGAAAGCCTGGATGGCTCCCTAGAATTTTCCTAAAACATAAGATTTATTTTTCCCCTTAATTATATGGGTAAAGTGTGTGTCATTTTAAAGGATGAAAAGTTGTATCATTTTAAAAGAGAAAGAGATAGATAAAGGATGAGAGAGTTGACAAAAAAAATAAAAGTGTGGATCACACTTTTTTATAAGAGTGAAAAGATATAAGTTATGTCATTTAAAAAGATAAACACTTTTCCCTAATTATATAGTGTATTTCTACCCTTTTTGTGGCCCACAAGCCACAATCCCTCCTTTCTCTAATACTCTCCACTCATTTGAATCTTCTTTGGAGAAATGCTAGCACATGATGAGACTTTCACTTCATTCCCTTTGTTTTACGGAAACAAATCTTCATCTACAAGGAATACAGTATTTGGTGTTTGCACATGGCAAGTTTGGCCAACACACATAAATATTTGACTCTTTGAGTGCGTGTGTGTGTGAGAGAGAGAGAGCATTTAGAAGCCACAGCCAATGAGTGAAGATGATGGAAATGAAGCCGCGTCAGTGTCTATGTCTCTAATAATTTGCATTGATTAAGGATGAGGCTTAATGAGTAACGTGAAATCAACCGACATAATTACTATAAATCATAACATCCCCCACTAATTTTTGTTAGGGATAAATTGCCTATTTTAATTAATCATCTTCAACATTATTAAATTAGAATCTCAAATAATTTTTATTATTTATTTTTTTGAAATTTTAATTCAACCATATTAAAAAATGAGTAGACAAAACAAATATAAAAAAAAATAGACATAATATCTCATCACGGACATTATCTTTATTGTGCATTTTATCAAGGGTTTATTATCTATAATTTAACATGATTAGAAAAAAATTTCTACACTCAAAACATTTTGTGGGGCCCGCGGCAAAAATAAAAAATAAAAAGCTCCGGCACATAAAACGAATTTCTATAACATAACACAATCTCTTTTCCTACAATATAACTCTTATAAAACTTTTTTATCAATCATACCTTCATACTTATACTTCAAACAACGTCAAATAAATGATGTCCCTGTATCAGAGGGACCACTTCATGGACTCATGAGGTCCACTGGTCCATCAAATGTAAAAAACAGCACTAGTATGCATTCGTAGATTAATCACACTAAATCCAATCAAGATCCAAATTTTGGAGAAAGTACATAATTATGTTTAAATTTTGGAAATCTTATACGAAGATATTGTCAATCTTTCTAAATTAATGAACCATCATGTGCGTACTCATGCAAGCTACAAATTATGGAGAATATAAGAAGGTTCTTCTACTAGAGAGCAAACCTTTTTCAGAGCACTTTCACACTATCCTCAAACATCATACCAACACAAAAAAATTTCCATAGGTAATAATTAATAGGACATCATTAATAGCTAGTAGCTAAGTATCCGAAGGCAGGCGTAAAAGATAGAGAAAATCAAAGCAACCTATGTTAGAAATTATGGGAAATCGAAATAAGTCATTAATTGATGAAACTCAATAAAATAAAATAAAAAGTAGATACAAAATAGCCATGTTATTGTTGTCGATTTTTATTTTTATTTTTGGTGATGATTCTTATGTTTCATTTATTTATTTTTCAAATGTGAAAATGAATTATGGACCTCAAACACAATAACTCCTGTCGACCGTGAGAAATATCGGTGAACTACAAGTATTTTGTGAATTTCTCAAAAGCTTACTTTTCAAAGATTACTGAGAGATATTTTTCTAATAGCTAGAATAAACGTACTAAATAAATTCAGATATACAAACCAATCTTAAGATTAAATATGCACTACAAAGCTTCGAGGAGAACACCTTCATTAGCAAATATGACTCTTATATATAAGTAAGGGGAAAAAGATGAGCGAAGAGTACTTTCTTGTCCTCTGTATTTTATTAGACATGTAAGTAAGGGGAAAAAGACACATGTATAATGGTCCAACGCTTCATAAATGCATGCCTGCAGTAATAAATTATGCTACAAGAAAATGAATTTTGAGTTTATTAATTCTAAATCGAATGGGAAATTCTTGTTGAGTGTTATTAAACCCGATCCAGGCATCGATCCGGTTAGGATACTGGGTTGTTGGGTCACTTGTTGGATCAGAAGGTCACTGGTTGAACCGGTTGACCCGAATATATATAGATATATTACAAAAATATATAGATATGAACATATAAATTCAATTATATTTTTTATATCTAAAATGAATTAAACAAGATTCACTAAATAAGCTCAAAAACATGAAGCATAAATATATAAAATTGCACGCTATTATTATGTCAATTTAAATTGCAACTCAGAATCTCCATAAACATACCTCTCAATGACATTGAACTCATATTTTTCAAATTCAACTACATTAAAATAACATATGTCACATTCTCTTAATTATTATTCCGCAAATTGCTTCAATATTGGAAACTGAAATTTGAGATCACTATAGAAGAGTATATTAGCAAATAAAATTATAAAAAGTTTTTACAATAACTTCTACATTTTTTTCTGATAAGATGAAATAATTTTGGTTTTGTTTTTAATGCATGACCCGACCGGGTCAACGGGTCACTGGTCTTGGCCGGGTTTTGACCGAATTTGACCGGATCGATGCATGACCGATCCAATGCTTGACCCGTACCGGTTCGATGATTGGGTCACCAGGTTCCGGGTTGGGCCGAGTTTTACAACAATGTTCTTGGTGACATTTTTCCATAAAACTATCGTCACTTATTATATCAAATTCCCTCTAGTAATAAAAAAAATATCTAGGGTCTCCAAATATTTGACTTCTAATGTTTCAATCAAGAACTTTCCGCTAGAAAATCTTAGGCACCAAAAATGTTGAAATTTGCAAGTTACCATTTAAGGAAGAATTAACAAAAGGATACAACCCAATATCATAGAGTAGCAACTAGCAAGTAGTGGTTCAGCTCCTGATAAAAAAAAATTAGAGAAGAGGTCTTAAAAGCGGTGGAAGAACACTTGACGGTTGAATTAAAAGTTGACATTAAATGTGTTGCCAGATAATGGCACCAAAATTGCCAGATTTTGAAGGTCAACGCCCATGTGACATTCGAGCCAAGTGTATTTATTCACCTTCACACAGCTTTAAATTGTTCAGTACAATGCATTAATTATTTCTTGTTGGATGTCCTCGGAGTATAGCGACACAGTTGGATACTTGTGAATAAATCTTTGATGTTACTACTGCATTAAAGATTCAATATATCCCACAAATAAAAATGTTACATGTAAATTAAAGTTATCTTTTCTCTGTCACATTTTTTCTCTCTCCCCTGAAATATTATGTTTTTATTGGTAGAATGCACTAAATCTAGGTGCTATAGTAGCACGATTTATTTTTTCAGTAGAAAATTCCTTGAGGATAGGAGAATAAAATATGTCAGGGCTCAACGAAATCTATAATTCTTGGTTATTTCGTATGCTGCTCACATGATTAATTATGTTCGATTTACAAATATCATAATAGTATTTTTTTTTTTTTTTACCCATGGTTGGAATATAACAAGATGTCTTTAAAATTAGATTAACCATTAACCATGGGTTCATCCTGTATAACAATGATACGGACAAAGTCAAGTTCTCATAATTTTAGCTCTGAACAAGCAGCTTGTGTACATGATTTGAATACAAACCATAGAGGAACCAATTATCCAAAACAAAAATACCAAAGGGCCAATCAAATTATAACCGATTATCTCCATCTTAACGTGCACATGTCAAGCACTCAAGCACAAAAACTTCGCGAACTATTTTTAAACATTGATGGAAGGGGGCAAATAAACGAGATTAAAAAAGAGAATAGAATAAACATCAGCCAATAAAAAGCATAAAGTGTATTTAAAACTTTTTTTATACATATATCGTTATTTTCTTTTTAATTAATTTTTGGCATTATTATTAATTAATTTCAAGTTAATTTTTTACTTTACATACCTTTTTCTCTCCACCAAATAACCTTTTCAATCATTCCATTTCTCTTTCAATGAAGAGGGAAACAATTACATGTTATCTTGAATCTTTGTATATTCAGATTTAATAGGGTGTTACTCCTTCGTGAAAGACCCCTCCAAAAAAATATTTTGGGAACATGGTGGAGAAAATTTATAATCGGGTAAAATAAAAAAAAGTGTTTGGTAGATCAAAATTTATTGCTGGGTAAGATAAGAAAAGATGTGTTAGCTGTGGGCAAATTATATTACCATAGTTTGAATGGTAAAGTTTTCTATTGAAATTATATGTAAAATTATTATCCATCAAAAAAATTTTGCCAACCACTTTTTTATTTTACTCCTACCAAATATAGCTAAATTATTTTCCTCACCCAACTCTCCTGGGTAACTTTTTTTTTCCTCCTACCAAACAACCCCTTGAGTTCTGCGTCCTCCTTTTTATACCATGGGTGATGGCGGTGTAACTTTTTCTGCTCTTCAACAAAATATATTTTGTATTCGTTCACTGTGAGGATGAAAAACACGGCCCGAACGGGTTAAGGTCAGCATGACCAATTGAAATTTTTTTAAATATAGGGTTATTTTTATAATATCAATTATTTTCTCATCTATATTTTACCTACACCTAAATATAGATTTCATAAAAGTTACCTAATTTTCCTTTCAAAATTTTATCAAACCAAACAATTATTTTTTACATTTTCCTACCAAATTCACATTCCAATCATTTCCGCAACCATCACATTTCCCTATTATTCATAAAAATCTATCCTCAACCAAACGCCCCTAAACAACTTGATCTACCAGAACACGAGAACATCAAGGGTATGTAAAACTGAAACTAGTAATTTGATACTGGCACATTATATTTTGCGTGAAATATTTACTAATCTTAATTTTTTTATACGGACTCTTATAATTTTTGTATAGAGAATTTGCACTTATGCAAGCCAACCATCACTTGTTTGAAAAATAATATAACAATGTGTCTCGAATCTCACTAATCGTAAATCGATGAATCCATTAGAATATTTTCAAAAAATAAATAAATTAATATAACAAAGGTAATAACAAAATATACTTGCCAACTGTAATAACTGTCATAAATAATGTTTATAATCTCATTCTCCTGATTCCAGTTACTTCTTGATCCAAATTGTGTGAGCAGGCCACATAACCTTATGACTTTATATAAACGACCAAATTGGTGTATTTTTAAAAATAAAATGAAATGAAATAATGCCAGTTTTAAAAATTAATATCAATCTAATGCAGTAAATTACACATCCCATTTATACAGGATTAATCTCCACGCCCCGAAACTGCCATGTGTTGTCCCATGCATATATATATATATATATATATATATATATATATATATATATATATATATATAGGGTTTTATGAGAATTATGTTGTAGGAAAAATGATTCTGTAATGTTAGAGATTCGTTTTGCGTGTCAGAATTTTTTTTGTTGTTGTTGCGGGTCCTACAAAATGTTGTGAGTGTAGGAAACTTTTTTTCTGGTCATGTTAAATGATAGATGATAAATCCATATATATATATATATAATAAAAAAGGAAAAACTACTCTTATGCTACATGTGATAACTTTCTGTCCTACACACCCTTTGATAACTATCACTTTTTTTTTTGTCAGATGGTGGAACCTACAAATTTGTCTTTATAACATGAGATAACTTATCTCCTTTAAGATGAGATTAATATAACCCAAATAAAAAATAGCCACAACAGAACTTTGGTTAATTTCGCAGCAGTCTCGTGTTGAGGCACAAAAAAATATTCTGGCTATGTTACTGACTTACCGTGAAGTGTCTGGGTTTGGGATATGGATACACTCCCAAAGTTCCGATAGGCCCATAAGGCCACAAGCCCATACCACATTATAGTGACAGTAACAGACCCCATAAAGAAAACAACAGAAAAAACTGTTCTATTCATGACTCTCTCAGTTTCCGCCCCAAAAAATTTGAAAAACAAAAAACATGAACAAATTCCAAAAGTTGAAGAAGAAAAAAAAAAAAAAAAAAGAGTCATGCTAAAAAGCAAATTTAAACACGATTATATTCTACTCAAGACCAGTTAACGATGGAAAATTCATTTATCACAAAAATAATGTAGCCAATATGCTTGACTGCTTCTAGTCGTGCCTTTAATGGTAGTTAGGCCTGTTTCAAACTTGGTGGACATTTTGCTACTCCACTTCTCTAGTCAACTTAAAATAAGCATGCCATTGAGCTTTAGTAACATTTGTTTGAACTTTAAGTAAATATTTTTTTTTATAATATGATTCCTAACAATACGTATTTATTATTTAACTGCACGTTACCCACTTCCATATATTCTTATTCTTTAGTTTATACATATGTATAATGAGTGTACTTTTGGTCCATCGCTTTTATTTATGGTAAATAATAAACATAGTGATTGAATAGCATTAAAAAAATATAAATAATTCTAGTGTGTTTCAACTTTTAAATTACCCATTTTCATGAAAGTAAAACCCCATATAATAAAATATTTGTTAGAAAAGAAATGGAGGATAAATAATTATTTGTTCGAAAATTGTAAATCTAAAATAAGAAGATAAGTGCATCATTAACTTGGACCCAACAGACTAAAACTCCAATTACCAATTGAATATCAAGCTTGCAAGTTGCAACAAATGCAATGAAACTAGACAATTCGTTAGGCAAACTCCACCGTTAATACCTATGAATTGATGTGAAATGTTTGGTCATACCCACTAAAATGAAGATAAGACGAAGATAAAATATGGGAAATAATAGTGTCATGTGGCATAAGAGAATTATCTTATGTCATACATTCATAGAATTTCATATTAATTTTTTCTTTTCTTTTTCCTTTTGAATTGTGGATCCCACATATTTGTATCACTCACATGAGAGTATTATCTCATGTAACATGAGATTATTAAACCCTATAAAATATATGGGTGTGTAAAATAATCAAAAAATTGAATCGAATCGAACCCAACCGAACCGCCCTTAAAATAATCGATTTTTAAAAATCAGTTCATGAACCAAATCGATTAAAAAAAAACAGTTCATGAACCAAATCGGTTTTTAGTACCAGTTTAAGAACCACGCTATTTTGAACCAAACCGACCCGTTTCCTAACCGAACTGGATTGTTTTCAAATCAAACCAAATTGATTTTTATAACTTTCTTTTTTAATTTTTTAATTTTTTTTCTTTTCAAAGGAGGGTCAAACCGAACCGGTTTTGAACCGGTTCCAACCGAACCGAATAACTTCCGAACCAATTTTGAATCGAACCGAACCATTTAAATCAATTTGATTCGATTTTTTAAAAAATTCGGATCGATTTGACCCATACACATCCCTAATAAAATATGATTTCCATAATGCCTTTGAGTTGAAGAAATTTTTTTAATCATGTCATGTATTTTTTAAGTTTCGGAACTCTTAAGAGTCAATCCTAAGTTTGTTATCTTAAAATCCTATTATGAAGCGTTCGGGCTCATCCTCATCCTCATTCCTCTCCACTAAAGTTAAAACGAAAAAGAAGATTGTGACCATCACGTATAGCCACCAAACTTTTGTCAGAGATAAAAAAACTATTTGTAGTAAATGCCATGTTTATTCTCACATCTCAACGTCAGAAAAAATGAAAGGAAAGAGGTGCAAGACCAAGACGTGCCAGCTGCATTTAGAATCATTACCATTCCTTATTATTTGTGGTTTTACTTTGTCAAATAGGAACAGTAACGTATTCACAATTTCAAAAGCTCAAGAGAAGTATTCAATACTCAAGAGTGTGAAAGTTTTGCCGTCTACGGCCAGCTACTGCCAGTTAAAACGGTGGGACAGATGATATGAAAAAAAATGGTAAATTAATGCAAAAAACTAAGGAGGAAATGGCCCCGAATTTCATAAGTTGTTACCTTTTGATTGGGTGGCATCCAATATGAGTTTCTAGTACTCCTATTAGGCAACTTGGGACTTATCTTATCATGAAACGACAAAAGGGAAAAGTCAAAATTCACTTGATAAATGCTGACGTTAAAACTTATCATGTTTATGTATTGTGAGATAAAGATGACCATCGAGCTTTGGTTAAGAAAAGACTCTCATGGTGTGTATTATTATTTTTAAAATAACTTATAAGTGAAGATTTGTATTTAAATTGTCACACCGAGGATGGCGCAATTTCCCCTACCTTCATTATTTACAAGAGAAATGGTGCCTTCCAATTAGGTTCAGAAAGTCTCCTTGAAAATGAACTAAATAGACATGTAATGTAACGAGACAATTAAATAGAAAAAGTTGCTCATACTCGTACAATCTCAATTTTATTGTCCCTTTCGTATTAATACTCTCATGACGCGCTTTCTTTACGAAAGTTGACTTAGAAGAACAGAGAGAAGCCATCACATATTATTTTTATGAGGAAATATAACTATATGTTATATGGGACAAGTTATATTTACAAATTTTTTATTTATTTATAAATTATATTATGTATATATTATACGGGACATGTTATATTTACAAAAAAAAAAAAATTGTTTATAAACTATATTATGTAAGACTGGTCCTACATTAATCACACGGTGTACGACTGATCCTAGATTAGTGTAATTGCAAAAAAAAAATTATAAATGGATGCTATCCCATGTTATATTATATCCCGACCAATGGAAAAACAAAGAAACCAAGACTTAAAAAAAGAAAAAAAGAAGAGAGAGAAAGAACAAAAACAGAGTGAGTTAAAGGGAGAGATCAAACTGAGTCAATTTGATTTTGAATTCCAACCGCTCCAACCCAATTTGATTTCTCTTTCACCAAATCCCACGATTTTAAAAACCCACTTTTTAAAGCCGTCTCTCTTAAATGCCCATCCATGTCTGATTTTTCCCACAACCCCATCCCATCATAATTTGTGTTTCTTTTAACCTCTGTCCTGTGATCCTTTCTTTTGCTTCAATTTCAACCCTTCAACAACCAAATCATTCATTTCTGTTAAATGGTTGTTTGCTAATAATTCTGTGTCATTTTGTGGCAGTTATAACTCATACCCCTGCTTTTTTGCTTGCGTATAGAAAAACCCGAAACCCATTGTTTATCCAATTCAAGGAAAAAAAAAACAGGTGTTGAATTGAACCCCATCCCCATCCTCATCTGGGTTTCTCAAAAAGTTATAAACTTTGGAGGAAACAAATCATGGGAATTCAGAAAGACAGGGTGAAATTCAACGTAGGTGGCAGAGTGTTCGAAACAACATCCACAACCCTTGCCAATGCAGGGCGCAATTCTATGTTTGGGGCAATGTTCGACGAGAACTGGAACCTAATATCAGATAACTGTAGTGAGAAATTCATTGATCGCAATCCAGATTGCTTCGCCGTTCTCCTCGATCTGCTCCGAGCCGGAGAACTATATATTCCACCCAACATCCCCGAGAAGCTGCTTTACAGGGAGGCCATGTTCTACGGTCTGTTGGACCACGTCAGATCGGCAAGGTGGGGTCCATTCGATGGAAATAGGTTAAGGTTGTCTCGGTCTTTTCAAGGACAAGCACCTGGGGATGGAACAGCCATTCGAGCTGGACCAGATGGTGGTTGCTGTGTTGCTCATGGTAGCATGGTTCATGTTTATGATTGGATGTTAGATGAACACCCTCCTCTTAATCTTGATTATCAAAGAGTTAATGATGTTGGTTGGGTTGACTCCGACAACATAGTCATAGGTGTAAGCGAACGGCGTGGTCGTGGTGATGGTGGGATGGGTCTGTTTGGATCCAACACAGGGGAACTCAGGTATAAGTACCAAGTTAGTCATGAGAATCAAGTTAAGAGTTACACTGCTGGTGCTTTGAGCTTTAGTTCAGATTATAAGTTATTTTCTAGCTGTAAAGGAAGGAGCAATGAATATGGTGTTGGAGTTTGGGACCAGGTTACTGGTAAGCAAATTGATTTTTTCTATGAGCCTTTGGGTTGGTCACTTGGTGATGCTGATAAGCTTCAGTGGTTGGAAGGTAGGAACTGTTTGTTGGTTGCTACCATGTTTCCTAGGAAGGACAATTGTTATATTAGCCTTTTGGATTTCAGAGAGAAGAAGATGGTTTGGTGTTGGTCTGATATGGGGGCTGGGGCTCCCTTGGCTGTGGATGAGAAACGAGTGAGGGATGCCATAGCAATGGAGGATAACAACTCAGTTTGTGTGGTGAATGAGTATGAGGATTTGGGTTTCATGGACTTGAGGAGTTTGGCAGCCACAAGCATTAGGTGGAGCTCAAGAAGTAGGTTAATGAAAGGGAAGATGCCAGAGGAACCTTGTTACCCTAAACTGGCACTGCATGAAGGACAACTTTTCTCCTCTATGGATGATTGTATTTCAGTGTTCTGTGGCCCTGAGTGGGTTTTGACTTCCAGGCTTAGACGAAGCTATGGTGGTTCAATATGTGACTTTTCCATTGGAGGTGATAGGCTTTTTGCTCTTCATAGTGAGGAGAATGTGTTTGATATATGGGAGACTCCAACGCCACCCATTAAATGATTATACTTTCATTTCATACAAGGGATTGCTTAGTAGTTTCAGGTTCTTTATCCTTATAGTTTCCCAGGATCTGATTGCTTCTACATTTTCCTAGATAGTGATGATGAGTCTAAAACTTGTATATACGAGATTGAGTAGTTTTTTAAGGTGGCATACATTTAGGTTTACTTTTACTTTACTATCCAAAGGTGTACTGGGTTTTGCCATATCTACATAGAAAATTATATATGGATTGCTTATTTTCCCTTACTAGTGAAATCAGATTTCATACAAGACTTGAGATCTCTTGCTGTAGTACCTTCTTTTGACCTTTTCATTTCGCAACTAACATGTAAGTGCGGTGAAGTCCATTCACAAGCCTTAGAAGGATGAATGGAATAATGGAAGTGCCTTGGCGGAGTAGTTGGAAGCTGTAACCGCTATACCTTACAGTCATGTACTTACTTTGAATAGAATGGCGTCAGCTAAAGGTGTCACTGGTGGGTGGGTGGGTTGGAGCTTTGATTTTGGCTTTTAGGTAACTTTACTTTCCCAATTAATACTAAATAGAATACACTTTGAACTCTTTCGGCTGTACCAAATCCATCAAAAGTATACATAAACCCCAGAGTGTCACTTTATTAGATATGATGTTAACGGATGGTAAGCAGCTAGACTACCTTCTTCTATGTCGAAGTTCTAAATATTAATTTATTCAAACTTAGTGATTATTTAACAGAAAATAACAAGACCAATGGTGCTCTCTAGATCTCTGCACGAGGAAAGCCTTGTTTATGTTTAGAAGATCGTTCCACTTTTAAGTTTGCAAACAGTTATGGTTGGATATGGACTTTTCATTAGACCAAAAAATAAAATAAAATACTTAAATGTCAGCAACATACAATCAAAAGATACCCTGCAATGAGAAAACATTGTCAGGACTCAGTATTAGGCTCAAAAACCACTGTGCTACACTCCTCGTGGTTTTTTATCCGTTAGACAACTGTATATGTATAATATAATATTCCTCCAACGTGATCATCTAACAAGAATCTCGCTGTTAATATTACTATAACATCTACTTTTAACCTAATGAATGCTTCTCAGGGGTTTGCCCTTGGATAATCCGCAACTGGGTAACATGATTTACCCTGAAACGTGAACTTCAAGTGAGAACTCAAATCAATTTCCTCGTTATACGTGACATAAAAAAAGAACCATATTAAACAAGGTTGGACCTAATTAAGCATACCTACCTACTTAGACACATAAAATTTCATATGAGAATAAGCCAGGTTGGACCTAATTAAGCATAATCAGGCATGACTTCCCTCAAAAATGTAATTGGACGAGATTCTTCAGGGGCAAGTTCATCGAAGGCAACATAATTTTGCTTCTTATCGTACACATGACACACTGTCATGATTGTCTTCATCAATCGCCAATTCCAACTTGCCTCATTTAGATACTGTTGATCCAACACAACAAAATAGGATAAAAATAATTAGCAACAATGCTATTTTCCTTCTTTTGACCATATGGGATTAGCAGTTTAGTTGGACATTCATAATGTTTAAAACTGATTAAACATAAACAAAATTGTATTATTGGAATAAACAAAACTTCAAATCTTGTATTTGGACTATATGGCAAAGTAAATATTTCTTTTAACATCTTCATTTCTTTTTTAAAGATTAAGACTAATGGGGAAGAAGGCAAAGGCATTACTTGTTAATTGTGAAAATAGTTTTAGTATACTTTTAACGTGAACAATTGAACACTGACCCTCCTCCTCTACATGAACAAGCAGAAAAATATATTGGCATTAATGATCTTACCTTTCCCCAATTTTCTTGGAGAGACTCATGAGCTGCTCGTAAATTATAGCTCGGTATCCTCGGGGATATGTGGTGCGGAATATGGACATTAATATAATGGCATAGGATCTCGATCCTGTTCAGAAAAGTAGTCAGAATATGTCAGTTAATCAATCCTATGGTTATCAAGTTAATTTTGCAAACCTGCATTTTGAAGACAAAATGAAAAAAAGGAAAGCAAAAGAATCTGTTTATGACTTCATATATGTGAGGCAATTCAAATATGGATAATCAGGTGATTTTAAATTTAACATATTCACTGGCGGTAGAGATTTAAATGGATATCACGAAATTGTAAGTATTAAAACATTTCAGAGATGTTTTATGATTAATTGATAATAGCAACCAGGGATTACGTCCCCATGTGTCAATATATTCGTAAGAAAAGCATATACTAGAATGAAAGGAGCAGAAAGAACCCATTACCATTGAGGGTAATCACAGTGAACAGTTCCATTTAGCTGTGCTTGAGCAGCATTCCATTCTTCTGAATATTTGAATGGTATGTGCGGAGCAGTATGATGTACCATGGTGAAAGTACTCATCTATGATTGTGAACAAAACAACAACTCTTAGATATAGGACTCTTTATTATAACTTCAAACTCATAGACACATGGCCAGAGTATTAATTACATCAAGAAAATTCAGATTTGGCCACAGCACACAGTATTTAAAAATAAATAAACTACTAAAGATATTAAAGTTAGCAAGATTGCAACATAGAGTAACAAATGAAAGACCTGTTGCCACAGCACACAGTATAACTTCTACATTGCATGAAGGCCATAGGTCGAGAAACTTGGAAACTCAGAAAACCAATTTAGAAGCCTACATTACATGAAGGCCTTAAAATAGACCAAGAAGCTTAAACTTTTTAGTTTTCAAATTGGTATAACCTTTCATAAAAAATATTACTTTTTCCATGAAATTAGTACATTATATTAATCTATAGTTAATAAATTATGTAAGTATTTAAATTATTAATTATATAACCAAATAATAAATGAATAGGCCAAATAGGGTTTTTTAAAGGCCTAGGCCTCAGCCTGCTTAGTCAAATAAGCCTTTATAAAAGCCCAAACCAAGCTTGTTTACTACATAGGCTAGGCCAAAATAGGCCATAGGCCCCCCTAATAGATAACCTAGTCTATTCCCACCCTGAATCCAGGAATGAACTATCAAGAGGGATAAAATTATAAAAGTCAATATATTTAAACAACAAATTTTCAATTTAAAATTTTGAATTATCATAGCTTTATTGAAGACGAATACAAAACTATCTTGGACCACAAGATTCATCTATGATTAAATCATTTTAAAATTTGAAGAAAGGGAAGTTAATTTTATGCTCTGGCTATTAATTTAATACCCTCATTAATTGGTCTTGAGTTGTTTAATACTTTAAGATTCTGTATACCCATCCAAGTTTGCACTGAAAATCTATCTCCCTGATGTGAATATGCTAGAGCCTTCTTTTGAAATTTATCTTTTCACTTGATTATATCTCGTACTTTCATTTCTAAATAGACAAATCCATAAAATACAAACTTACTGACTACACAGGCCGCTTTTCATTTACAAAAAAATTATACGAGGCATAACATGCAAGGGTATGACTACATAGTGGTAAAACTGTTCTTTCATGACTAAAAGGTCATGGGTTAGAATCCAGGAAACAGTCTCTTTGCAATTATGCAAGGGTAAGGCTGTGTATAAGGATTACCTCCACCCCACACTCACTACGCTAATTGGGTTTAATAAGGAGTGGTTTTGCTTTGTTTGAGGCTAATATAATAAAAAATATAAGTGCAGAACCATGGTTTAGAGGGAGCCCATCCCTGGCTATCACTATGACATTGCCCTCAATTTTCTGGCTGCATACAATCCCATGCAGCCAGGGATACTTTGGCATTGTTTCATTCCCTAAACATAAGATTACAAGCTGGCTTTATATCTGCATTCAAGTTCAGCACTAACTGCTAACCAATAATAGTGAAAAAAATAAATCAAAAGTTTAATCCAATGCCTGATTATTGAAAAAGGCTTGATTTCTACTCTTGCTAAATATGTGCAGAGTCAATACTACCCATCCAAACAAAAAGAAAGAAAAACGAAAAAGCCAATGGTGATAAACAAGATATCAATGTCTTGAGAGAGAAGTGAAATTACCCAGAAGTGATAGCCCAACCATGGCATCAACCAGAATTTTATCCATCCCATGATTCCAGTTTTGTAAATAATTAATGGCCATCCAATTGCCATAAAGGCAAAGACACAAGTTAAACTTATCTTCACCCTCTTTACTTCATTTGATCTGAACTTCTTCAAATCGAAGTGCCACATCAACCTGTCAGGATGCACATTGATATCATGATTTGTTATAAACTAAAGGTCATAAAATATGAAATTGAGGCTTCTCAAGTTCATGAAGTAGCACTTGACGAACTGTACAAAGATATTTCAAGGCATAGTTGACCTTAAAGAATAAATAATTCCTTTATATGCCATACCAGTGAGCTATAGACATCCAACATCGAACTGGACCGTATCCATACATTATTGCTTTCCTCAAAAGTGGAGATGAATCAAACTCATCCTTCCAAACAGGGTGCCAAGCAGTATCTTCATACAACCTGGAGCATTAGAGATGACTTACGGTTGAAAGTAATGAAACACTTAAGCTACTGCTTGAACACATGAAGGTGGGAAATGATAAGGGAGAGAGAGTGAGGAGTTTCATATGAGCATTTGTGTGCAAGTGTGCAACATGAACATAAAACATGGTACAGAATTATCATCACATATCTCATACAGTGCATTATGCATACTGTATGTAGCCTGCATTTTACCCTTTCAGCATTAGTACCACCTGACTTTAAGTACACGTGGGACAGAGAGTGTGCATGTACATTGGAAAAAGAAACACCACATGTACCACAATGATGCAATACCCCTCTTAACAATTTTAAGTAAGCTGTCAATCTTTACTTCTTAGTCTAATCTACTCAAATATATATTTATAAGGGTGGG
The DNA here is from genome assembly GCA_032173675.1 of Gastrolobium villosum. Taxonomy (NCBI): domain Eukaryota; kingdom Viridiplantae; phylum Streptophyta; class Magnoliopsida; order Fabales; family Fabaceae; genus Gastrolobium; species Gastrolobium villosum. The sequence continues at coordinate 63,839 of JAVKPL010011549.1, read as the reverse complement.
TGGATTTAAGGACAAAAAGCTAAGTTTTGCACGTCATATTGAATAGAAATATTAGCCAGTCCCTCTATGGCATACATTTTTTATGCTACAGATAATTTACAAGCTGCACTTACAAAAAAACAAAATAGAACAAACACTGCTTACATGTTTGTTTTTGCATGATGCTTGTCATGCTTGAACCGCCATGGCTCATATGGATAAATTAGTGGCAAGAAGGCCAGAGTTCCAACAATGTCTTCTACCAATTTGTCCGTTGAAAAAGATTTGTGAGCGCAATCATGTCCTATAACAAAGAACTGTATGGCAAAAAAGGAAAGAGGATTGCAAAACTTTAAAAAAAAAATGTTGGCCAAGATCTTTAAGGGCAAAAATAGTTGTTGAAAGACAGGACTGAGAATGATCTGAGAAACCAGTAAGTAATAATTTTCAGGAAGATATGTCTGTTGAACTAACCCCAGTTATTGCAGTGCCTGTCCATGCCCAAGCCAGAGGAAGTAGATACCAGGGTGCTTTGGAAATCATAAAGAGCCCCAGAGCATAGGAAGTGACAGATATCAAAACAGATTTCCATGCTTTCACATTGTCAATCTCAAAGACCTACAAAACATGTAAATGAAAAAATATGCATCATGATAATCAATTATATTAACATAAAAATGGTATCCTCAATAAAAGGAAAAACGGAAAAAAAGGAGAGATAAAGAAAGAAATAGAGGGAGATTAGGGGGAAAAGGACCAAAAAGGGACCATATGGAAAGATTACAAAAGGAAGACAAGTCCTTTCTTTCTTTTACTTGAGTACAATTTCTGCCAGAAGGCAGGGGGGAGGAGAACAAGAGATGGCTAAGAGACGGAAGAATCATATACTGACCTTTGACACCGTCTCTTTCTCATAATGTGCAGTAAATATTATTGCCATCATTGATGTTCTATTATAAACTTATATATGCAACCATGATATTAGGAGAATTGTCTTAATATTCTTATGAAAGAAGAAAACACACTAAAGAATGTTATTTTAAGAAGTGACTAAGAAGTGACTCTACATACTACAATTTAATACAAAAGTCTTGTTAAGTGCTGATGCTATAAAACATGACGTAAATCAAAAGAAAAACCACCTCCTTAGGAAGAGAATTCATGACATCCTTTAAAGTAACATTGTCTGGAAGCTGCTCTCCAATTTGCTTAAAACCGTAGCTTTCGGCTAGTTGTTTTCTGTACTCTGCACTGTCAGCTGGAGCTGGTTCCACTGGTATTGCCACAGCTCGGATGACAGTAACTTTATTCCTAAGATTAAAATCTCTTTGATGCCCGAACCCTTTCTGGAGAAGCCCGTCACCCTTTAGCTTAAATTTGCCTGAGGCAGAATGACAAATTCACAATTAATTATTTGAAAGGCACCCATACTATTCATGCCAATTAAGAGTTGAACATAAGCTCCGTATTAACCCCATGGTCCCATTTGTTGAGTCCAGGCCAGGCTTATGAAATGATACTTATAATCCATGTAGGCATAAAATTCGTCAAATTTTCCACAAAACAGTACATATATTGCAACTTGATGCAGGAAATCCCTATTAAAATGACTTGGTGATATTGATCAGTGATGCCACCAGGTAATGATAGCCGGCTTTCCATGCATAATAAAAAAAAAAAAAAATTGCATATAATCGTTCTCAATGAAAATTTGGCCCTGAGAATATTATTAAAATAGCTAGAAGATGACAGACAAATCAACAACGCGCCAATAACTGAGATATTTGAAGCAGAAGGCACCGTTTGATATATCATCTTGAACTTTCTTGGTTATTTTCATACTTATAAATAACAAAGGCGACTCTAAGTCATTAACATATCCGAAAAATAGGAAGAATTCATAATCAAATTAAGTTGCATATATTGAAGCCAGGAAGTGTTAAAAAATTCTAAATTTCTCATCATCCAAGTCCTCCTCGTCCAATAAATGCAATTGGCAAGTGACATCACCAAGAACTCAAAGCGCAGACTAGGAATACATACAATTGTAAAACTTAAACCACCGATTTAAGGTAATCCAACAACAAGCATACCCGGTGAGTATTGGACAGCAATGCTTCTACTCACAACTGGTTTCTGATGAGAGCCCTGCAAAAACCAAACCATAAGACAACAAGAAAAACAACCCAACAAGGCAACAACAGCAACAGCACTCAAAGATAAGGTACTTCAAAGCTCAAACACAATTATGACAAACCCAAAACGAAAAAGGAACAAGAGGGGTATAATATAAATGAAAACCTTGAATAGAAGTAATGAACTTGCAAGCATGCAAGCCATTATGAGCAGAAATTAAGCTCACAAGGCAAGCTTTGGGCTCTCGGGGATTGAATTGAATAACCCACAAAAAAAGATAAAGCTTTTTTTCTTTTCCCTTTCACCAAATGCAAAAGGGTCATCGATGGCAATTTGGGTTGGAATGCACCAACGGATTTTATGTGTGAGGGACTGAGGGTCGTTTCGTGGGCCCCTCAAAATGTGGACAGAGTTTGAGAAACCATCGCAGCCGCTTCTTTCTCCGTCCATCTAACTCAGTTCGTGTGATACATGTTACGTTTTATTATTGTGTTGGTGTTTGATTTACTTAGGTATAATGTTCCTAGTTATATCCAACATTCTTATTATATGTTTGGTTATATTTGGTTATAGACAATAAATTAGCCTAAACATATAAAAAAACACAACAGTCGAAACCTTATTGTTTATAAATATATAAATTACAAAATATATAGGTTTAGTTTGATTTATTGCTTCAATTTCATAAAGTGGAAATAAAAAGTTAAATTAAACTGATTGATTTTCATTAAAAGACTATAGTTGACTTTCAGTCATTACGCATAAGTTGATTCGAAAAATCCAATCTCAGTTAGATTTATGTTATCATGCCACATGTTAAAAAAAATTGTCATGTTATAAAAAAATATATATATATAATAATAATTGTCATGTTTCTCAACTCGAAATATAGGATGTGTTTTGAACAAATTTATTGTTAATTTTTAGGGTTTAATGATTCTCGAGACGATGGAAATGACATCAATATGGAATTGGAAGATTACAAATTATAATAATAGATTAATATTTCTATAATAAATTAAAATTACAAAAATATTATTTTTAACCTTAAAATGGTATCGTTTTGGTTTGGGTTTAATAAAAATAAATTATGTTCATATTGGTTGGAGATATGTTAAACCATCAATTTTATTTATAAAACATTATGATTTAAATTTTTTTTTACATATTTTTATTTTTAATATTGTTAATATTATTTAATTAAATTATAATTAATTAATAAAAAATGTTTTTCATTTTAAAAAACACATATAACTTTGTATCATTTTAAGTGAAACTAGGGGTATAAATGGGCCGAACGGCTTGTTAGGGGCCCAGTTTGACTTGACTTGTGGAATAAATAGAATAGGCTCAAGTTTTTTTTTAAAAAAAAAAAAAAATTGTTTAGCAAACAAGCACAAACCTAGTTTAATGAGGCTTGGATTGAAAACCCATGAGCTAGCTTGAATATTATTATAATAAATAATATATTTTGTTCTGGCTAGATAGCATGAAAAATGTAATTATATATGGACTTAATAGGTTCTATGATTGATTTTTCTATGACGAAGGAATGCAAAATTTGATGCATTTATAGTCTCAACATTTGGACGTGTGTGAGTTTGAAAAAAGTATATTTTATAATCATAAATGAGCTAAGACAAGCTCAATTTAATCCTTTAATTTTTTCATAAACAAGCGAAGTCAAGCCTAGAATTTAACTCGTATCAGGCTAAAGAGCCGAGTCAAGCTCAAAATATTTTTTTTATAGGCTTGGCTCGTTTAAGCTAAAGCTTGCTCGACCCAACTCATTTACAACTTTAAGTGGAACTGATGCACTTATAGTTGGTTCATTGCACATGACTCAATCATTGGTTCAAGAAGTTCAAAGTCAACCAGAGTTGTGACCCAACAAGTATGATCCAATTATTGAAAGAAGTAATGATTTAAAATATAATAAATTACGATCAAATTCAAATCCCAATAAAATAGCAGATATTATTGTGATCTATTTGGCAAGAGAAGAAAGGCAACATATTTGACATCATTTGAGATTTAAGATTTGAGATATGTTTGAATGATTTATTGTAATTGTTTATTTATTTTTGGAAGTTAGTTACCGTATATTTATGTTAGGAATTTTCCTTATTTTTATGATTTTAGATTTTTTAAATTTGAATTTTAGATCAATTTGTAATTAATTTATAAAATGTGCTTATGACTCATATTCTAGGAGTTGAATTTTGTTATTTTGTTAATTAAAATTGAGAACATGAGGGTTACTCTTTCATGAAAATCCTGACTTTCTGTATAAACATAATCTTTATGGGTTCGCTTTTTTATGCAGTTACTGTAAATAAGTTATCTGTAGTAAGCCCAATACGACATCATTTTAGGGGAAAATCATAGTGTTTTTATAATTTTAATTTATTTCAGAGTTGTTATAGTCTTATAATTATAATTTTTTAATTTTTCAATTCCAAAACGACGTCATTTAAAAAGTAAATGCATAAATTATCTGCGTTAATTGCATAAATGTTTTTCTCAATCTTTATATGCTTTGGCATACAATCATATTTTGATGCATATTTAATCATTTTTTATATTTTATTTTCTTCACAAAATTGAGAGGAGAGAGAAAAAATAAAGTATTGTGAAAAAGATATAAGATAAAAAACCTTAATTATAATTAAACTTCTTTTATCCTTCTTAAACCTATTTAATTTTGATTGTGTGGTAATTAGTCTGAAAAAAAATATTTAAGACTCTATTATAAATAATAAAATATGTTATTATTTTGATACACTGCAAGAACTAATATTCTACGAGGGATTTGATTGCCAATAGAGAAATTTCTCCTTTCGATCTATTTTTTAATGTAAATTTTTGGCGTCAATAACTAAACAAAATTAAACGTAAGTACAAATTGAATTTGATCTCTTGTTTGGAAGTGCTTTTTTCAAGAAGAAGTTTTTTCAAATAAAAGCATTTTTTTTTTTCATTTCATTTGTGTATTTAGATGTATTTAATTGAAAAAAAATAAGGCATTAAAAAAACCCAAAAGTTGTTCTCCTTAAGCCAAGATTTATGACTTTAAAAAATAAAATAAAACATTACTATTATTTATTTAAATATTTTTTTTAATTGTTAAAAATGGTTTTTTTTTTTGTGAAAGTTAAAAATGGTTTTTAGATATCATTTTAAGGGGAGGATATTTTTGTAATATTTGTTCTCTTATAACCATTTTTATTGTCATTAGATCAAAATCAAATTAACATCTCTTGTTTGATTTCATTTATAACTATTAATTTAATTTTGATCTCAAAAAATAATAATTGTAAAAGCTTATAAATATGACATCTTCTTGTTTTTTTGTTGTTGTACAAATAGGGAAGGTTATATTTATAATCTATTTTTGTTTATAATTACTTACAATCATATCTTAACCGTTGATTTCCGTCAATCAATGGTTAAGATTTTCTCAAATCAAATTTATTAAATTATTAATTCACAATAAATGATAACCGTTGATTGGCGAAAACCAACGGTTAAGATATGGTTATAAGAGTTTGTAAACTATTTGGGTCGTAAATATAACCTCTCCCGTAAATATATAACATCTTCCTTAATTTGTATTTTTTTTTTTTTTGATAAACACATCTTCCTTAATTTAAATATAAAATAACTCGGACTTTTGAAAACATCAGTTAAACAAAAATTCATAACACTAGTTTTTTACATCAAATAAACCTATTCAAAGCGGCGCTAAAACTTTTTGGTCAACTATTTTTTTTTTTAATCATCATTATTTTTTGAAAAGAGATTATACTTACTACCTCTTTTACTCACTATTTTTCCTACTAAATTTTAATCGTTGATTTATGGCAATCTAACCATTAATTTGTGAGGTCATACTTATTAATTACTTATTAATTTTCAATAAATTATAACTCATAGATAGATGAAAATCAAAGATTAAGATTTGATAGTATGAGGTAATGAGAAAAATATGTTATAAGTACAACACCCCAATAAAAAATAAAACATAATGATAATTTCTGTCAATCTAACGGTTATATTTACTATCTATTTTTTTATTACCTCTTATTATCAAATATTAACCATTGATTTTTCCCGATCTAAAGGTTATAATTTATTGTAAATTAATAATTAATCAATAAGTATGACTCATGTAAGAACCTCTACCGTTAAATTAAGAATTTAAATAATTTATCATGAATTTAAGAAATAATTCCATAATTGACCTTGGATAAATATAGAAAGAGTAGAATAATTATTGAGAAGGTCAAATAATGCTTAAATCATTGTTTTGATGAAAAGTGCAGATACTGGTTCCGCTTCACAGTACAAATGTATATCGGCGAAGTATCCGGAAAAATTATGATAAAAACATAAATATTCCTAGAAAAATATCTAGGTCTAAGATATCAAGTTTGGAATAATAATAATGAGCGGTGATACCCGAACTAATACCGGGTATGTATAAAATGCATACCGATAAAGTGTTGCAAAAAATTATAAGAAAAATATGATAATTCCTAAAAAAATGATTAGGTTCAGAATATTAAGTTTAGTAGAAAAATGATTAGCGGAACTATTAGAATTAATAATATTGATTAGTGGACACACTTACATAAATAGTAAGTGTCACAAAACCCTAGGTCAATTTCTGATCCCTAGGCTGATCTTCCATTGCTGCCACCTCCCTTCCCTTTATGAAAACTTGAGTTTTTTTTGCATTGAACCTATTCAAGAACCCACCTTTCACCATATTTCTCTAACCTTATGTCATTAAACCATCATCACCCCTTGTAAAACATGAGTCTTGTGAGGGAAGGAGTATGTTTTGAGAGTTTTAGTTTATGCATTAAGGGGAGGAAGGGCTGACTTTGGAGTTCATAATGTGTGAGGTATTGATAACTTCTTGTAAGCTCAAAGAACCAATCTTTGGGAGGAAAGAACCTACCTTAGAGTGAGATCTTCGTGTACCATCAAGTCAGTATCTTGGAGCACCTTCAAGGTCCCCAAAGCTTCCCCATTTTCTGAGTTCAAAGGTTCCTGGGTAACTACAAGTCACTTCCTTTGTAAATTCTTGAAAATGATTTATTTTGTGAAGTAAAATGTGGAAATATTATTTATGCATGTAAAATATGGTATTATTATGTTTAAGCATGTTAGTTGGACTTCTGTTTTGATAAAAATCGGACCTTGGACCCTTGGAAGCCATTGATATGCAGAAAAATCAGCAGATTTCGTGTTATGTCTGCATGGTAATCAATTACCCTGTGCATGATAATCGGTTACCATGTGTAGTAATCGATTATCCTATTTTTGATAATCGGTTACCACGTGGAGTGATCGATTACCCATTTTTGGTAATTAATTACCGTGTGGAGTAATCAATTACCCCTATGTCAGAAAGACTAGAAACCAGTTCTAATGCTTGGAAAAGTCCCAATTTGGGTATGATACCCTAGGAAGTCAGTGTTACTGTGGGAAACATTAATACCTTTAATAGTGTGGGTTAATACGCGGGTTAATACGCGATAATTATGATTTAGAAAGAATGTAAAAGAAAGAGAAAACATTGCTTAATGGATATGAAATTTGGGATTTTTGAATATTAAGTTATATGTTCACACAAAAGAGATTGCAATTGTCGAATTGTGTGACTGTTGGGATGTCTGTGTATACCGAGCATTTGGATAGGGATTTTGGCACTACAGGTAAGCTTTCATGTCCTCGGTTTTACCCATTGATGGTTCCACCATACCTCATGGAGAGATGGTTTATATGCATGATGTATTTTTTTTCTGAAAATATATCTGTTTATATGATGAGCTGGATTATGTTTTAGTGCATTTGCCGGGGTATTCACACGAGACGATAACCCCTTAGCATATTAGGCCACATGCAAGATGGTAAACCTGTGTGTGAAGTATATGGTGAACTCCTTGTACTGTGGGTTGTAGACGTACGTAATGCCTACATTTTGTTCTCTGGATAGTAGGATGCATACACACATGATATGGACATATGCTGCATTGCACAGATTTTGATATACATTGATGTTACTATTTTAGAACTTATATTGCACATGTAAGTGAGTTTGAGGTGGAGAGATCCTTGATGACCCCTTGTCTTACTGATATTTCTCTTTTGAGATCTCACCCCGTGTGGGGCACATTTTCAGGTACAGGTACTTCGGAGGTTGATAACTTTAGCGGCAAGAGGCTGGAGTTGAGTTGGGATGATGCATGCACATTGCCGTATTATCATGATTATGCTCTGTTGTTATGTTTTATAGCCATTATATGTGAGACATTATTTGCTGTTTATGTTGCTTTATTTAGTGAGCATAAGGGATGTACATGCCAATTGAAATAAGCTTTTTTTTATCCAAACTGAGTTGTATTATTTTATCAGGGCACGTCTGGTATACGTGTTGTAGTTTCGTGACTTGATACATTTTTTTTTTTGGTCATCCTCGTGACTTGATACATTATTTATGTTATTGAGGATACCAGTGTAGTTATTTATTGCAATATATATATATACAGGCGGCTTTTGAAAATGAATTAAGTAAATCCACTTGGTAAATTGATTATTTTTCATAATTGAAAAAATTTAGCTTTCGCATTTATTTAGCTGCACTTATTACCATTATATGTTTAATACACCGGATGCACACAGGGTTTTATAACCTATAAATTACACCGGTTAGATTAACGAAAATCAATGGTTAAGATTTAATACTAAAATGTAGTAAGAAAAGAGTTAAGTATAACCTCCCCCTTCTTTTTAAATCCCAAATCTTTTTCCATTCTAATATAGACGTATCTATGTTGCACGGACACCGACACGAGACACGAGATACAACACTCCAACACGTTAATTCTAAAAAATTCTAAATTTTGAAACGTTAGGACATGTTTTGATATTATATAATATTTTTAATTTATGTAGTGTATATTATATTTAATGTTCAATAATTTAACAAAAAAAATAAAATAAAGCAAAACTTATAATATCCATCAATTTTGTAAATAAACATAAGATATCTCATATATAATCTAATAAATCTAATAATTGGAACTAAAAATGCAACACAACGTAACCTTTGTGCTTTTTTTTAAAATTTCTGCAATGCGTGTTAGAGTGTCGAAGTATAAAAAAATATCGGACAGACATATTAAACAATTTAAAATATCGGTGCATTATAGGATGTACTTACATGTTACATGTGTTGATTGTGTTCCAAGTTCCAACAAACGTTTTCTCGTTTTTTTCGTGGCTTCACTTGGATACTTTGAGTTTTAGGGGATAACGCAATGCAGGCTTGAAAAAGTGGTGGTTGATTTGTGCGCGTACATGAATTGCACATGTATCTTGTTTTTAATTTTTTTTAATGTGATTTTTAAGATTTTGATTTCAACAGTGACTCTCAAAATTTTCATTTCTTACACAAATACAAACAATGTCAATTATTAGGGGCGACTCGAAGAGTGTATTTTTTTTTTTTAGAAAACTATCTTAAAATGCATATATGAGGGAAGTTGTGAAATTTAATTTTCACTTTTCCTTTCCAACATTAATCAATGGCTGGGATTTAATAAAAACACCGGTTAAAAATTATTTATCCTTATTGAGTTAACAATTAATTAATAAAAGGATATAATGTAATGATAGCTAAATTTTAAGGTGTGATTGAAAAAGAGTTAAAGTGCCTATTTGCAAAAGGTATACACTATACAGTATAAGGTAACTTTATGATTTTTTCTAATATTTTATATACTACAAACTATATATCAATCCCTATGAGAGTAGTACTATTCTTTAAAAGTTTGACATATTGCATTTTTAACTTCCATTTCTTAAAATTTAAAATTCAAAACTTTTAATTAATTATGTATTTATTCTTTAAAATTTTAATATCTGTAATATATAATTTTATATTCTATTTAAAATCATTATACATGTTTTTTATAATTTTAAATAATTTTATTTAAATTAAAAAATATTATTAAAATTTAAAACACATGAAACACTTACTAGTTATATTTATTAAATGCTAATGTAACTTCTTGCCAAAAAAATACTAACGAAACAAAATCGCGTTCGAGCATGTCATTTAGCGAGGCAACAACACTGGGCTAGGATGGGCCTTGTTTTAGTCCAAGTTCAACTTCACGTTAGTTTATCATAAACTTTGGGTCAAAGATTCAAGGTTGTTAACTCATTTTCTACGATTTTTTTTTTTAAATATTTAAATCGGTTCATACCTTTGCGATTAATTTGATGATTCAAGATTGAGACTTTAATCTCTTTCAACGATGATATTGGAGGGGATCAAACACTTGTTCTCATCCCCACCTACTCAGCTCTCATGCGACAACTGAGCTATCCAGTGACGTAACCACACACAAACTAGGCACGTGTATTTTTTTTTTTTTTACTTATTATATAAATAATTATAATTAATTAAGGTAAAAATTATAATTTGGCTCCACCTAAATAAAAAATCAAATACTCAATACAAAATAACAACAAACCATCTAAATACAAATAAATAATAAAGAACATGTATAACATGGTTATTTTTGTGTTTTACATTTTTTATTTTTTATCGAGTATATTTGTTTTTTTATACTTTATTCTAATGAGGTTATTCTTATTCCTATTATTTAAAAAAAAAACTTCTAAACTTAATCACAAAAATGTTAATTGATTTATTTTAAAATTTGGGCCCAACTAAATCAAAAAAACTCATTTAAAAGTAGAAAAAAAATATTTGTCCTTTTAAAGGATACAAGGTTATATCCTTTTATTTTAATTTTTCATATTATATCTTACCAGTAAAACATAATTGTAATATGAAAAATTATTGTTATTTTTTATATTTCCTCAATCACTTCAGCTGACGTATAGAGAGAAAAAATAACTTTTCACATTATAAAAATTAAAATGACACAATTTGTATCCTTTAAAAGAGGATAAACACTTAATCCTTAATTTAAGGAATAGAGATAATGAAAGGGGAGACGAAGGACGGTACTTATTATACATATAATTATTATATTTGTGTGTTTTGATATCCTTAAGATAATGTTTGACTCATTACTTATTATGTTGTGGGAGGAAAGTGAAATTCTTATATTTGAAATATTTATCGAAAAGGTTAGTGTATTTTTATATGTTTGATTTGATAATTAATGACAATTGTTCATTTGAATTTTCAATATTATGTGACATTATTTAGTACATAATTTAGATAATTATGTTAGAATTTACAGTAATTTTTTTCTGATAAATTTGTGATTACAATAAATATTTTGATAATTTAATATGTCAATTTTTTTGACACCCTCTAAATATTTGACCAGACTCCGCCACCGAAGCTACCACCATCAAATTTGTTAAGACAGCCACTGGACTATAAACTCAGAAGGATTTTGGTTATGTTACTCAAATTATGATCCATGAAAGTGTTCAGGGACAGAGAGATTTTCAACCATGGAAACAAGAAAATGAAAATTGAATTGACTTAAATCGAATATATATTTTAAATCAAATCAATCGAACGATATAATAAGAAAGTTCATTAAATGAAATGGTTTAATTTGTTTTTTTAATATGGATCGAATCCAACACCTAAACACAACTGGTTCAGTTAAATATATAGAGCAGGAAAATGGCAAACCCAAAAAACACGCTAACAGTCTTTACACAAGAAAAGCTAACAGCTCTAAAATTGTCGGTTGTGTGGCTATGGCATTTTTTTTTTAATCACAGGTAGTTGTGAAGTTTTGTTTCTTCATTCTTGTACGAATCTCAATCGCATATCACACTAAGACCATTCTAAAATACGACTTGTTTGGTGATTCAAACTCGGTGTCTTGCAAGGCACTATAATTTGTGCCTTATTTGTTATGTAACTTTCTCCGCAATTTCTCACATCACGATAAAACTATTCCTTTTTGCTTTTAATAATAACTTTAACCCTTTGATAAAGCTTCAAGGAGAAGAGATTGCCCTAACTAATGCGGCAATGTGCCAGTTTACCCCCTTTATGTCACAATTTTTAGAGTACATATTATCATTATACGGTTGTAAGAACAATTATTTTATTTTTTATTTTTGGGTAGAAGGAAGAACTAATTTTAGTTACATATATATGAGAGATATTTTTTTTGGCTCCGATATAAAATTAAAAAATCTAACTCCCAATCTCAATCGTTAATTTCCGTCAATCCAATGATTGTAATTTATAAAATCATAATTATTAATTAATTATTGATTTCATATAAATTATAATCATTAGATTGATGAAAATCAACAGTTGAGATAAAGAATAAAACTTTTTAATCTTATATGAAATCAAAAGATCCTTTTCTCTATATATATATATATATAGGGAAAAATCCAGTTAATACAGATAAGTTATCTGCATTTATTCGCAAAACGACGTCGTTTTGGTATTGAAATATTAAAAAAATTAAATATAAAGAATATTATAACTCTGAAATAAATTAAAATTACAAAAATACCATAATTTCTGTCCCAAAATGATGTCGTATTGGGCTCTCTGCAGATAACTTATCTATAGTAACTGCAGAAAAAACGAATATATATATATATATATATATATATATATATGGGGTTTACATTTCTGCAGTAGCTATATGTGCAGGCGTGCAACAGTCAAATATTTGCTATATACATACTTAAAAACATTAAATGCGGGGTATTATAACCATAAAACATTAAATATGGGGAATCATAACCATACATCTGTCATTGTTGTACAGATGGAGAAATGATTAACATATATATATATTATATATATATATATTATATATATATATATATATATATATATATATATATATATATATTACTTCAATTGGTAAATTCTCATATTTTATTTCCTCCATTTTAATATGGATTTATCATCTATCATTTAACATGACCACAAAAAATTTCCTACACACAGAACATTTGGTGGGGCTCGAAAAAAAAAATCCGACACGCAAAATAAATCTCTATAACATATTACAATAACTTTTCTTACAACATAACTCTTAATAAAAACCCTTTTAATATATAGTAATCGAATTAGTTATGGTTTGTTAAGCGATTAGTTAGGAAGTTACAACTAATAAAATGTATAAATAGAATTAAGAGGGCCAAAAACATTATCAGATAATTGAATTAGTTAAATGACTTTTTTAATATATCTGTCTAATTATTTTGTGGGACATGAAGAAAAAAATATTATATCATCTTTTTTGAAATTATAATATTATTTTATTCATGTGTCACACAATAAAATGATAGATATAATTATGGGTAAAATGTGTGTCACTTTAAAGGATGTAAAATTGTGTCATTTTAAGATAGATAAAGGAGGAGAAAGATTGACAAAAAAAATAAAGGTGTGGGTCCCACCTATTTATGAGAGTAAAATGATATAAATTGTATCATTTAAAAGGATAAACATTTTTTCCTATAATTATTAATACCATATTTTTTTATTTTTTTTTGTAACATTAATACCAGATTTATTCCCTTATATGCAAGGAAATCCCAGTGGCAGCGAGCACTGATGCTGCAAGGATGGACACGCGTCTTTCATTGTACGGAAACTGCAACTCATGAGTCATGACTATTACATGATGGCAAAAATTCCGGAAAGGGAAAATCACAGTAATTAATTAGGAATTACCCATCATAGTCCCATATCCATGTACACGTGTCGCCTCGGTGGGTCTCCACGTCACCGACCGGGTCACTGTAAGTCGGTTAGTATTCTCAGCTGCAGTCACAAAATTCAGCTACGAAACAAAACCAACGGACCCATCGTCCTCATCGTTACGTGAAACAAAAAAGAGAGTAATAGAGATAACAAAAAATCCAAACTCGCTTTTCGTTCATTCTCTCATTTTTCCCCTAAAACTGCTTCTTCGTGATTTTCTGCCTTAAAGCGTAAGGAAAATCGTTTCCCTCTCCTTCATATGAGAATTTCTGGTCATTCATAAACGCGTGCGATAGGGTTCTCGTCGAAACCTGAATCTGAAGCTTCGCGGACATGGCTATGCTCCGCAAATTGTTCTTTCGCAAGCCTCCTGATGGCCTCCTCGAGATCAGCGAGAGAGTTTACGGTACTTTCTGTCGCTCCTTTTTCTCATTCTTTAATTAATTCCTTTGATTATTGCACGTGCCTGTTGAAAAAACTCTGAAGAATGATTTCATGCTATGCTCTCGCGTAATTCATAATTCAAGGACAATTAGCTAGGTTTATAAGAGATTATATGAATGGAAATTTGAAAAAGAGTATAAGTTCGTTTTGAATTTACCTTATTATTATTGGAATTAACATTCACTATATGTGAATGTAGTTTTTGATTGCTGCTTCAGCACTGATGCTTGGAATGAAGAGAATTACAAAATGTACATGGATGGGATAGTTGGTCAACTTCGAGAGAACTTGCATGATGCTTCCATTCTTGTTTTCAATTTCCGTGAGGAAGAGACAAAGAGCGAGATGGCTAACATTATGTCTGAGTATGATATTACTATCATGGACTATCCTAGGCACTACGAGGGTTGCCCTGTGCTCAAAATGGAGCTCATTCACCACTTTTTAAGGTCTGGTGAAAGCTGGCTCTCGCTTGGGCAGCATAATGTGTTGTTGATGCATTGTGAACGTGGTGGTTGGCCCGTTTTGGCTTTCATGTTGGCTGCATTGTTGATTTATCGGAAACTTTATACTGGGGAGCAGAGGACTTTGGATATGGTTTACAGGCAGGCTCCACAGGATCTTTTACATTTGTTGACACCGTTGAATCCGATCCCTTCCCAACTGAGGTATCTGCAGTATGTTTCAAGGAGGAATGTGGCCTTAGATTGGCCTCCGCTGGATAGGACACTCATGTTGGACTGCATCATTCTCAGATTTATCCCAAACTTTGATGGGGAAGGTACATGTCATCCTGTGTTTAGAATTTACGGACAAGACCCTTTTAGTGCAGATAAAAATCCAAAAATGTTGTTTTCAACGCCAAAGAGAAGCAAAAGTGTCCGGGCTTACAAGCAGGTGAAATTTCACATGGATTGCTCTGGGTACTCCTGGCTCCTCTTTTTGACTAGAAAAACAAAATCCTTTATTTTTATAGATACAAGAAGAGAACTCATTCAAGCAGAATTTCTTTAGGCTTTTTCAGTTTGTTGATTATGCTATCGTGGTTTTTTAGGAGGCATGCACTCATTGCATATATGATGACTCGATGAGAACTACTGTCCTCTCATTTTGGCAGATAATTAATTTTAACTTATAAAAGAATATGGCGTTACTGTTATTTGGCAAAATATTTGTTGAAATCTGTGAGCAGCTATATTCTTGAGATTAGTTGTGACCTCATAAATTGTGGCAAACAGGCTCTAAATGAAACGGGGGGAAATCTCTTCTTTCACTTTCATCCTTCAATTCTGGTTTCTTTTTCAGCCATTTTGACTTGCAAAGTACTCTATAAAATGTGTTGCACAATTTGAGATAGTTTAAACTTTAAATAGTTAATAAAACATTCTATTGCAGCTCAAACTTGTTTATCTGTTTGCAGAGTCGAGCTTGAATAATTATGTTTTGGTAGCTCGAGCCTTAATCCATAAATATTAGACCCTTGCATGTACCAATACTGATGAAGAGCATGCACTTCTTTATTACTCTTGAAAAATACAGGAGCTTCATTTAAGATGAGTCTTAGTCTTGATCAAGAGGCTGCATGCCTGCACTTGGCATCAATATCCCAAAAAATGTAAAAGAAAAGCGATAGAGGGAAAATACTTAAAAAAGGAAGGGAAGATAAGTTCATATAATCTATGTTTAGCATTTAGCAGATCCCAGTCAAATTTCAACATAACTTATGCTTCTAGGCCATGGAGGACCCGGTCGAGTTCAGGATGGGGCCATTCTCTTTAAATTTAATAAACCTGTTAATATGATGAAATGTTTTTTGTTCATATAATATATGTTCACCAATTAGCATATTCCCATCAAATTAGGCCTTTGAGGACCCACTTGAGTTCTGGATGGGGCCATTCTTTTTGAATTTAAATAAATCTGTTAATATGATGAAATTTTTTTTGTTCTAGTAAATACTGTTTGTCAACATATTTATTCCTGCTCGAGAGAGATGCATATGGAATCTGATCTTAGTTGTGTAACTACTATGGAATTCCTTGCTACTGTGTTGCAGGGAGAGTGTGAGCTAATTAAAATCGATATCAATTGCCATATTCAAGGTGATGTCGTGATTGAGAGCATTAATTTGAATGGTGACATGGAGCGTGAAATGATGATGTTCCGAGTCATGTTCAATACGGCTTTTGTTAGATCTAATATACTGATGCTTAACCGGGATGAAATTGATGTTTTGTGGGATGCTAAAGATCACTTTCCAAAAGATTTCAGAGCTGAGGTACAACTTGTTTTTTCATCAATTTTGTATTCATGTTTTTATCATGTTTTAGGTCACATATTTCTAACGTTGAAAATGTTTTTTGGTTTATGATTGTATCCAGATCCTTTTCTCAGAGATGGATGCTGCCAAAGCAGTTATTGCGGATGGTACCTCATGCTTTGAGGAGAAGGAGGGACTGCCAATAGAAGCATTTACCAAGGTTCAAGAGATCTTTAGCCATGTGGACTGGATGAATCCAAAGGCAGATGCTGCACTTAATGTGCTCCAACAGATAAGTGCTGCGGCTATCATGAATGATAAATTGGATACAGTTTCTGATCAGGATGTGGAAACTGGCGCTTTAATGCATGAAACAGGTCTTAGAATGCCCCAGGGGAATTTGAATGGAGTGATACAGTCTTTGTCCTCAACTAAGCGATCACCCAGATAATAACATCAATAGAAAAGAGGATAAGACCAACAAGGTCGATGCTGCTCCAGAACGGCCTAGTACATCTGACATTGTCAGTCAAGAGAATCCCAGCTCCCATGAAAGAACCTTAGTGTCCAGTAAATCTCAGACAGCGTCTACAAATACGGACTCAAAATTGCAGGCGTCTGATCTTGCCTTATCTGGTGCTGTGGATACTTCTTTTTCCCCACGAACACCTCCTCTGCGGCCTCCCTCAACTAGTTGTGCTAAAGAAGTTCATGATACACCTCCGCACACGGAATCACCCTCTCATCATTTTCCCCCTTCCAAATCAGGACACCAATCAAAAGACATAAGTCATTCATCTATTTCTAGCACTACTCCTGAGACCCAATTCTCATCTACTTTTCATAGTAAGTCACCATCTGATGCTATTTGTCATCCTTCAGTTTCAGCAATTACTTCAATTCAACCATCCCCTTCACTTTTTTCCGAAACACCAGTGAATGAGATTCTACCTGTTAGAACAAGACTTGAGTGTTCCCCTTCACAACCTCCTACTCCACCTCCTCCTCCCACGCCTCCACTAAAGGATCATAACCCAGCTAGAGCTGGACCCCCTGCACCACCTCCTCCTCCTCTTCCTACTCCACCTCCTCCTCTCACGCCTCCACTAAAGGATCATAAACCAGCTAGAGCTGGACCCCCTCCACCTCCACCTCCTCCTCCTCTTCCTATGAATGAGGAGCCAAATATTAGAGATGGGTCCCCTCCTCCCCTTCCACCTCCTCTAAAAGAGGAGCAACCTGTTAGGTTTAAGCCTCCTCCACCCCCACCACCACCACCATTTCCCAATGATCGCCCTAATCCTTCATTGCAAAAGTCTCCATCTGCATCTACAACACCAGCTGCTCCACCACCTCCAATTCCCTTTGGTAAAGGGGGTATAATACCAAGCAATCCTTTTCCAAGGGGTAGTGATGGAAACAGTGTGTCAGGCTCAATAGGAGCTCGATCTAGTTCGCCCGCTGCTTCAAAGGGACGAATTCTATCACGTACTAATAGTTCAAAGAATCTCACCAAAAAATTGAAGCCGTTGCATTGGTTGAAACTATCTAGAGCAGTGCAAGGAAGTTTGTGGGATGAGACACAGAAGTCTGGCGATGCTTCCAAGTAACATTGATTGACTATGGGGTTCCATTTTATGTGACAAATTGTCCTGCTATTATTCTAGTGTCTCACATGCCTCTGCTTTTATTTTCTTAATGTAGAGCCCCAGAGATTGATATGTCAGAGCTTGAGAATCTCTTCTCAGCAGCAGCCCCAAGTTCAGGCCCTGCCAAGAAGTCAAATGTCGAAAGCTCAGCTGGGCCTAAATATGATAAAGTGCAACTGGTAATTTAGCTTCAGTTTCTAGTAGCACAAAGAGCGCTTATGGATATTTACTAATTTACATAGTCTAGTTGTTTATGTCTGAATGTGATCGGAAAATGCAAGAAAAGTAATTACTATTAACTATATCTATTAACTGATTAATAAATAGTTCCTAATAATTATAACCATTGGTTATCATTTTATGCTGGTGCCATATAACCATAAAGCTGCGAGTTGTGTCATCTGTCAGCTTGTCTTTGACGGAAAAATAAAGAGATGTCAAAGTGAAGTATCAAAATTGATGTAAACGAAATTAATTTGGAAAATTTTAGGATGATATAGGTATATAACCAACCCGTCTTGAAACCAGTAGTGTCTGCGGTATTTTCTTCCCTTGTACATATCATGGAATCATGAGAGTTCACTTGTATTGTACAGTGTGTGTGATAATGAATGTTTATCTGCATGGTTCAGTTTCTAAAATAGACTCTTTTATCATTTTCTCACTGATATATATTTTGTTTGGCAATGATGTAAAGGTGGTATTATCTTCCTTTTTATTTTGATTTAGATTAACATGATCACTCCTTGCAGGTTGAGCATAGGCGAGCATATAATTGTGAAATCATGCTTTCAAAAGTGAAAGTTCCGTTGCATGATTTAATGGTAAGATTGATATTAATTTTATTGTCTCTTACAAAGTAGTAAAGAAAACTAAACTATTTTTGATAATATGGAGTGGTATTTAGTAAGGAAATTATGGTTTGGTTACCATGAATGAATGATAGCTTTGTCTTTTAATTCGGAGTCTACTATAATTTACTGGTCATTTGTGTTCATTGGAAACTAAAAAACGTTGGAATCACTTTTAGCATACAACTGTAAAGAAGTGGGTATCACTTTTAATAAATCCTGAAATATAAAGAAATAGGAAAACTAATATAGGATAATCTAAACTATATTAAAATAAAATCAAGATAATATACAATATCATCTATATATTCTATTACAATGTAATTTCTTCATTACCATGTAGCATATTGATATTAGTAAGTTACCTGGAATTGCTACTGCGAGGGCAATCCTTAGTGTACAAGGCTTCCCGATTTTGCAAGGGTAGGGATGCGAGTCGACTATATGAAGTTTTACCTTTGCATATTTGAAAAGAGGAATATGCAAAGAGGCTATTTCGTAGACACAAACTTCTGACATTCAAAGGAGCAACCTTGCTCCAAGGCTCACCCTCAACTGAAATTGTTACTTTATTCTGCAATTGTTGTGTTTTGTGATTTTAAAAGGGATTATTGCTATTGAGGAGCATAGTTTCTTGGCGTTGGATTAAAGTGAAAGAAAAATGTCCATAGTATCATATGAAATATCTGTAGAATTTTTAACAAATTTCGTAACACATTTTGCTGAGTCTTTAAATTCACCGAGCACATGCATTGATAGCACTGTTTTCACTAATAACAAAATCCATTTTAAACAAAGCTTGGGGTGGGGGGAGGGGAGGGGAGGGGAGTTATATAACGTCCATTTGCAATTGTTCGCTAGCGTATTTCTGCTTTTGGTGTGCCATAAGAATAATGGCTGGGGCTTGTGCTACATTATGCTTCATTCTGATCTTCTCTTTTTCTAGTCTTGTTGAAGCTGTAGAGTCATGTAGATAAGTTCTGGTGAGTTTTTATTCATTAATAATGGCTTGTTTGGAATGTTCAGAGCTCAGTACTAGCACTGGAAGAGTCAGCACTAGACACTGATCAGGTTGAGAACCTCATAAAATCTTGTCCTACAAAAGAGGAGATGGAAGTACTCAAGGTTGGGATATAATGATGGGTAATTATTATGCTGAATTCATATGCCTTAACGTGATGAATCTCCTATTTCTCAAAATTTCATAACTATAATTAATTTTGGCACAGGGTTATACTGGGGAAAAGGAAAAGTTAGGGAGATGTGAACAGGTACGTAAGGTCTTATAGCTATATTTTGGATCTTTTCTCTTAGACTACAAGTTGTATGAATATTTAAATTTTAGCATTGCTTCACAATTGTAAGCGTAGCTGCTGTCTTCAATGGTGGAGACTGCATTTAACCTTCTCTTGGAATGAATCTGAATTATATTTTCATGAATTTTTCATTACAGTTCTTGCTGGAGTTGATGAAGGTGCCCCGGGTAGAATCCAAGCTCAGAGTCTTTTCATTCAGGATTCAGTTCCACTCTCAGGTTGAAAGATTGCCATTTACCTGCTCCATCCTTACTACTTACAACAAAAAATGGATTTTAATTGATTTCCAGTTTGACCCTGTTAATATTTTTATGTAGGTTTCTGACCTTAGAAATAGCCTGAATGTTGTGAATGCTGTTGCAGAAGAGGCATGATATCTTCCTTTATACCAAAACATCTTTTTGGCAATTTGGTTTTCTTTCTTTCTTCCTTTTTTTTTTTTTAATGAGAAATAAAATTTGGGTGTTGCGATGATTTTGTCATTCTTTTTCAGATCAGGAATTCTTTCAAATTAAAGAGAATTATGCAAACAATACTTTCTCTCGGAAATGCTTTGAACCAAGGAACTACTAGGGGTATGTTAAAACAAATGCACTTAGAAGTAGATAGATGCAACATGAATCATGCAAGTTTGGATAGTAAAGCAAAGTACCATCATTTTTAGAACATATCTGTGATGGAGTGCGATCTTCATTAGACTCCTTTCGTATTTTTTTTGATAGAGCGCAATCTTGTATGTATAAATATAACCCATACACTGTTTTTCTTTCCCTTTCACCTTTTACTTAATGTTTTCCCCCCACCTAGTTGTGATAGACTGATAGTAGACTGTTGTGCTTGGAGTTTTCTTTTTCTCTTGGACGGTAAGGCTAATGGCTCTTTTGTTCTTTTAGTAAATTTCCAATAATTTCCTTTAGGGATCTGCCACCCTTTCATCATTCCTTAATAATTTTTTTTCCTGACTTCAATATAAATAAACAATTGCTTTATTAATCCTCTGCATCAGTCATTTCAATGTTGAGAACATCATGTTCACCAACGTTGTTGCTACACTCGCAGTGGCATATTAATTAAGATCTATTGAGAGAAAACTAAACTAAAATTGATGAATACATTTACAAAACATCAAAACTAAGTTTTAGTATCATTATATTCAATTATTCATGAGGTCTGGTGTGCAGACCTACTATATAATGATACTAAAACTTGGTTTTAATGTTTTATCTCTCCCTAATGTATAAGCTTTACCCAGAAATATAGGAAATTAAGGTTGGTGGGTTAGTTATTCTACTTTTTTTCTCTCTAAATAAAAATAGAATAAATCAAGGGAACTGAAAAGGGGGCAGTCATGTAGTTATCTAACAAATTTTGAACGTTTAGTTTAAAATGTTTAAATAAAAAAATATGGATTGCAGAAAGCTAGATATATGATGAATGAGTTCAATTCGAACCATGGCTTATTTCTAAATATAGAAGCTAAGAACTTAAATAATTCACATTTCCGCCATTTTTTTATTATTTTATTTTATGACTGCTGTCATTGTTCATTTCCTTTTGTTGATTTCATGTGCTTTCTATAATCCATTGCGTGATTTCATATTGTAGCACATTACATTGACTCTATTAGTCTTTGGAGTTTAGTCTGATAGTTGACAAATGTTTACACTATCCAATCTTCGTTTAGGTTCTGCTATTGGATTCAGATTGGATAGCCTTCTTAAACTCACTGAGACACGGGCACGGAACAATAAGATGACTCTCATGCATTATCTTTGTAAGGTACATCTTGCTATTTTTCCCTTTCTCATAATGATTTTCTTTGCATCTTTAATGAATTAATCTGACTCTATGCTTACCCGTAGGTGCTAGCTGACAAACTACCAGAAGTTTTAGACTTCTCCAAGGATCTTGCTAACCTAGAGCCAGCAGCAAAGGTTTCTGACTTTCTTCAGTTCATTATGTTGACGAGCTTTGTATATTTATGATCACTGACTTGTATAATTTGTTCCAGATCCAATTGAAGTTTCTGGCAGAGGAGATGCAAGCTATAACCAAAGGGTTAGAGAATGTTGTACAGGAACTATCAACCTCTGAAAGTGATGGCCCTATATCAGAAACTTTCTGCAAGGTATAGTCATCATGCCTTCACTCCTTGTATAAATCTTTCATAGTTTGGAGAAGTTCATTCATCAACTCTTGTCTTTTCTTCTTTTAATTTTTGTTTTTTAAAAAATTGCCGTTGTTCATTTTCATTGCTTCAAGTTTTCGATTTACACAAAAAATTTATCCTACAGTTATCTGTGAATCGTTTATTTATCGAAATTAATTGTAGCCAATTGAGTTTGCAATCATATTTGTGAAAGAAGACCATTTTCTTTTTTGAATTTCCATCATGTGGAGGCAGACATTGAGGCTTGTTGGTGATTGGTCTAATGTTAGAGTTTGTAGTTCTGAATTTAGGAGAATGTGGTAAAAGAGTAAAAATGTGCATACCTTTACTGTTGGCTAAAGGGTCCTGATTTTCACATAAAAAAATGTATGCAAATGTCAGTCTCTAACTTCTTTTATTTTGCCCCCAGAATTTGAAAGGGTTCCTCTGTTTTGCTGAAGCTGAAGTCCGTTCATTGGCTTCACTATACTCTAGCGTGGTAGGCTTTCAAGGATATATTTTTCGTTCTTCTAAAACCATATACGGGCTATGCTTTACCTGGAGAGTCTATGTTTACAGGGTAGGAACGTGGATGCATTGATTCTTTATTTTGGTGAAGATCCATCTCGCTGTCCATTTGAGCAAGGTGTGACTGTTTAAATATAATATTCTCTTTTAATAGCTGATTGAATGAGAACTCTCTGTTTGGTTTATCTAATTATATTTTTTGCTTTGAACCTTCCCAGTATTGTACGTTCCAAAGAGAAAGTTGGTGCATGGATTCTTCACTTATACTAAGCTGCATACATAAGAATTTTCAAGATTTGATTTTATTACTCCCAATTTCAATATGAGGAGGGTTATATTCACAAACTTTTTGTTTACAAACTCTTACAAACTACACTATGTTCTTCCGGGAGAACACTAGGTTACACTATGTTCTCCCGGGAGTACATAGTGTAATTTGCAAAAAATTGTAAAAAAAGTTTGTAAACGGATCCTTCCCTTTTCAATATATATATATATATATATATATATATATATATATATATATATATATAAGTAATGAACTACCTTTATTGCTAATTTCCCAACTATCATTTGGATGTCTCTTTTTGAAGTAAAAAATTGAATATTTACATTTTGCATGCAAATTCTTAAGTCTATTCTTGTCCTCAAATTTCATTAAATTGGAAGCAATGTACGGTTCTTTAAAACTGATCTTCTTTATCGATGTCTAGTAAGGCTTCTCTTGCCTGTTCCTATTTGAAGCTGGGAAACTGTCACTCTGTTGACTTTACTGTAATTCCTTTTGAGGGAAAAAATCATAAATGCACTTTCCCCCCTCTTTCATTGCTTGACTTTATGTTGATAATTTGTGTTAGTCATACTCTATTATGTAGTTCAGTTGAGGAACAAACCACTAATTTTCTCTCTACAACTAATTCTTGTGTTTATTTTGAATTTTATGCAGTTGTCACAACTTTGGTCAACTTTACTAGAACGTTCAGAAAAGCCCATGAAGAAAATTGCAAGCAGCTAGAGATTGAAATGAAGAAAACAGAAAAAGATAAAAAGAAATGTGAATCAGAAAGGATATTGCCTACAGCAATCCGGACCGGCAATGTCAAATAAGTGGTAATTAGATGAACTACTAGCTTCGAGAATCAGTATATACTGTAGCGTGACTAGGAATTTGACTGGACAAAAAGGGTTCCGGTGATTTTGAGGAGCATGTACAGGGGCACTAGTAGTAGGAACTGACATTGATAATCAAAGCGAAGAACTGCATTACACTGCAAAGTGAGGTTACTTTTTGAACCCATAGCCCGTTCACTTTGGTTGTACATTTTGTTTTTTCTGGTCGTCATCCTCCTTCCTCACACCAGTTGTTCTATTCGATAATTGTGAATTATGGCAGAGATGGTATAGTTTGCATGAGTTGTGTTAGTTGCCAGCCATCTTGTATATATATTCTCCGCTCAGAAACTATATAATTGTAAGTATTTCCAAGAAACCACGTCATTTCTTCCCCCTCAGGCTTTATTCTCTCCGCCAGCAACACTGATTTCACATCTGTAATGCAAAGGTTCAATATATTCTTGTATAGTTTATATGACGATTTTTTATTTTTATTTTCAGTAAAATATTTTTCAATACATTTCTATTAAATATCTTCTTAGGTGTTCCAAAAGCAACGGAAATTTCTGGCGCTGTATTATTGAATGTTTACTATCTTAGTTATAAATTTATAATATTTAAAATATTGTTCACATTTTTATATAATTGGTAATATATATCATAAAACAAGAAAATTTTTTGTTTTTGGCCCGTAGACAAAACAAATTGAACAAAATGAAACGGGAGTGGAACTGAAAATTTCTGTTTTGTTTTCCTTAATTCCATCTATTTTGGCATATTAAAGATGCATTACTCTTTTAACTTAATATTCTGTTCTGTTATCAAAATGCACCAAACACAATAGAACATAATGTCAACTGGTTTACGAAACACATTTTAAAAATTTATCGGTAAAAATATTCCTTTGTTGTCATACTAGAGGTTAGAAATGGTATCTTACTGTCATTTTGGGGCGCAATAACATTCTCGTGCTCGAAATGCAGGTAGTTTTAAGTTGAGCTTGAGCTAATAATAATGCTAGTAGAAATTTGGCATTGGTAAAATCATTTCAGTAAGACGATGTGTGTTTTGGTACTTTTTAATTGTTTGTTACAGCCTTGATCTCGACGATCCTTGAATTTAGATGTAATCTGGATCCAGAGAAAAATATTTTTTGCTGCAGAAAAAAATTGTTTGTTCCACCCTGATACTGGAACTTTGGTCGTGAAAACAGAAGTTACCAAAGCATCAATAAGAAGCAATCAGAATTTTGCTGTTTCTTCCCTTTATTAGAGGTCATGAATTCGTGAGACGTGAAAATGATCGTGTCATCCCTATATGGTACGACTATGATTAAATCAAATTAAGTACTTAAACCAAATTAAGTCGGGTAATTTCAATTATTATTATTATTATTTTTATTTTATTTTTGAATTTCAATAGAATCAGATGACCTGCCGTATCTTTAACAGGTTTACCAGACACATTTTAAGAATTTCGTAGTTAAAGTATTCCTTTGTTGTGGGATATTAGAAGTTAGAAATGATATCTTATTGTCATTTAGGGGCACAATGACATTCTCTTTGTCAAAGTGCAGGCAGTTTGAAGTTTAGTTTGAGCAAATAATAATGCTGTTTTTTTGCAGAGGAGAAAAAAAAAATTATTAGAAAAATATAATTATTAGAAATATAATGGGAAAGTGAGTTTGGCATGAAAATTAAAAAAAAAAGTTTGATTGACCGAAATATTATCAGAGAAATTATTTAAATTTACAAAGTTTATGTTTGGTTGAGGATAAAATATTGATCGAAAAAAACTTGAATTGACAAAAACACCCGGTTATAATTATTTTAAAAGTACCACGCCAAAGTCAAGGCAATGATCAAGCTTATTGAAGAGTATGCAGATTCATTTGCAAGGAGGGCAGAGATGTACTATAAGAAGCGGCCAGAACTCATGAAATTAGTTGAGGAGTTTTACCGATCATAACTCACCTCCAACTTTAAGCACAATTTTTGTGTAGTCGAAACATCTCCTAGAGCTTCAGATGAGAAAGGTTTAAAATGTGATAGATCTGAAGTCACAAACTTTACACGCATGCGTGGTCAATTTCGTCCATAACTCCGCCCCCTATTTTTTATTTCAATTATCTCAAAATACCACATCTCAAGTGATATTTTGTAATAGTGATTTTTACCCAAAAATCAACACAAAGCTCGTTTCCTATCCTTCCAAAGGTGCTGGTATTTTTTCTCAAAAACTTATACCAAACACGGTGTTTTTCAATATCCATCCACACTCTCCCAACAAACCTAAAATAAAACCTGTACCAAACACACCTTAAATCAACTCCTGGGCGTTGGCAAAATGATTTCAGTAACTCAATGCGTGGATTGGTATGTTGTAATTGTTTGTTAGGCCTTGAACTTGATCACACTGAATTTAGATGTATTCTGGATCCTGAGAATTTTTTTGTGTGTGGTTTGTCCCACACCCTGTTGGTGACAAAAAATATTATATTTTTTGAAAATAAAATAAAATAAAATGACAACTGATTAGATGATGTTATGTTTTTTATTCATATGTCACAAAATGAAGGGCTGATGCAATGAATATTGCACTAAAGATTTATTCCGGTAAGACGGGTCATGACATTGGAGTTTCATGTATATTAAAAATAAATTACTATAATAATATTAGAGAAAACATTTTCTCATGTTACATGTTTCATGTATATTTAAAAATTTTTCTTTTCTTTTTTCTTTTTTAATAAATTACTATAATAACATAATCTGATTATTTGCAAATCTCATCATATTAATTGCTTACTTTTTTTGGAAATGCTTGTCTCTATATATATTTTAAAGAAAAAACTAAAGTACTGTAAAAAAGATACAATTAGTGCATAACAAAAGGAATTTTTTTAACGTGTCCTAAAGTTATTGATCATTAAATGCCTTTAATTACTTAAAAAAATGTTTTTAAACCATAAAATTCTTCAACCATCAGACAAAAAAAGAAACACTTCTGAAACATTGAAAAATGTTGGTTTGATCCTAGACTACTAGAAGGAGAACGACCAAAACAAAAAATGAAGATGTCAATTTGGATAAGGAGGTTGAAATGTGTTTGCTCAATCACAATTGTATGCATCCATAGGCATCAAAACAAACGTTTATTGGTTAATAAGACGCCTTGCTAATTTGTGTCCAAATGTCAAAGGCTTCTTCTAGGTGGAAAAGCTCGCAACCTAGTCAGTGTTGATAAAACTATAAGTGAAGGGCGTAAAATAATGTAAGTAATATAACAAGGGAAAATCATAACTCATGTTACAGGAAAATTTGTTTTCTTCCTGCACTCAAATTGTTCACCATGCAATGCTTTTTTGTTTAATTTTTTCTTCTTCTATTATTTAGCAGGCCCCACAAAAACATGTTTCAGTGTCATGATATGTCAATATTCCTGTTACATTATATTAGCAAAACCCATATAATAATTTGCTTCTCCTATAGAATATTGGGTTTTAGTTTTCTCCTTTAACATGACATAACAAAGTTTCCTACACACATAACATTTTGTGGGGCCCACACTTTTTAAAACAAAAAAATAAATAAAAATTAAAGCACGCAAAACGAATCTCTATAACATTACACAATCACTTTTCCTACAACATAACTCTTATAAAATCTTAGAATATTTTATTGAGGAAGGATATTCTTACTATCAAAATCTTCTACTACCAACTTACTACCTATCTAATCATCATTGAAAAAAAAAATATTGATCCAATAGTGATTAGACAGATAGTAAATTGGTAGTAGAAGATTTTGGTAGTAAGAATATCTCTCCTCTAATTTTATTTGCAAACAGTCAATCTTGGGACTAATGTGGCACATGCAATGCTTGCCTCTCGACAAGGATATGTTTATATAACCAACGTTGCACGAACATTTTGAACCTACATTTCAGTGCCAAATAGCAAGTTGTAAAACTCGCACATTCACTGTTGTCAAATAACTAATGTAAAAATGTAAAAATGTAAAAATTTATGTTTTTACATTTTTACTAGAGTGATATGTGTTAAAACTAAAGTAAAAATTATCATTTATAAAAACTGAAAGAAACGCCACATAAAAAAATATAAACGATAAAAACTGATGTTTTATCATTTTGATCGTTTTGACTTAAAACTAAAAATCTAATAAATTAAAATTAAAAAAAGACCTAATTTTCTTTTTCCCCAAATTATATTCACATTATCTTAATATCTTTTTGTTTGAATATATGTTTTTTATAATTATCTCATATAAAGCTGCAATTTTATTATAAGTTATGTTATGAAAATCGTTTTGTGTTTTTGGATCATTACGTGCATTGAAAGAAATGGAATTATATTCTGATGAACGATGATCTAAAATCTGCAGAGTGTATAAAACAGTTAGAGCAAATTGCAAATTGGTTATCCATTACTTATTATTTATCTCTATTTATAATTTTCATACTTGGTTATGAAAAATAATTTTCCTTTTTAGATAGATAAGTGGCTCAATACACATGTTCCTTATGTGATTTTTTTACATGCATATATATAATTTTATATCTTGACCTTGAGTGATAGAAAATAGAAAACTTTACGTTTGGTGTCATTTTTACATTTTATGTTTCTACTATCATTTTCCATTTCTATGTAGAAACTCGGGTTTGAAAACATTTGGCACAACCCACCGATGCTGTGATTAGAAAATGTCATACAGAAAATTTGAAAACTAATAAAGAGTTTACCCCCGGTTAATTATTTTTGAAAGTGAGAAAGTGGGGCGAGTAATAATCCATTATATTATGGGACATGATCCGTTTACAAATTTTTTAGAAATTTTTTACAAATTACACTATATTCTTCCGGGAGAACATAGTGTAGTTTGCAAAAGTTTGTATTCTCCCGGGAGAATATAATGTAGTTTGTAAGAGTTTGTAAACAAAAAAGTTTGTAATATAACTGCCCATTATATTATTATATCGAAGTACATAGTAATAAGTTAGGGAAAAATGTTTATCATTTTAAATGTCACAACTTATATCCTTTCACTCTCTCACAAAGAAGTGAGATTCACACCTATATTTATTTTGTCAACTTTCTCTCCTCTTTTATCTATCTCTTTATCTCTATTAAAATGACACAATTTTACCTCCTTTAAAATGAGATACACTTTACCCGATAAGTTATTATTAAGAAAAGTACGTCTTTGTAATTTCGTTACTTGTGTTGCTTCGTGGAGCTGGTGTTGAGTCATTCGTAGTGTTATTAATCAATAATTATTAAGTTATTGCGTTGGATAGGTTTGGCACGTGTGAAGAGTGATAACCTAGAGTATAAGGTCAGAACAGCAAACGGCACGTCGTGTGTGCCACTCAATGAGTCAATTCGCGTTACTTGAACGGTACTTGTTTGGGATTAGGAATGCGGGCGTGGGGGTATATCCTTTGTCCTTCTTCCGAACAAAACCAAAGAAAGATTAAAAATAGGGAATTTTTTAATATGTTCTTGGACCACCGTAGTTTTTCTATTTAAAAATTGACACCTATATTATTTATTTATTTATTTATTTTCTCTCTCCTCTCTCCTTAATTTTTTCTCTCTTTCTCTCACCCAATATTTTATGGTCCGGGATCAATATAAATTCGCTCAAAAACAAGAAACCATTTGTCTTATATTAATTAAAATCTTTATTAACCTCCCCAAACCAATTACACGCTTATCCCAACGAGTTGACTTCCTCCTACTCACGGTCATAAGTCAAAGTAGTTTTTTTTTTTTAAATATATTAGAAAACGTTTGTAAACCAAAAAAAAACGTTTGATACTTTTATACAGTTGTCTCTCTAACATGACTTTTTTTTTTTTTGGTATCCTATCTAACATGATTTTTTATGCAAATGTAAGGAGTTGTTTTTTTTTTTTTTCTCCTACCTAACATAATTTTCATATTATCCTGAATGATTCCTTGACTTACAGTTATCCTCGAGTGCTACACGTAAACGATAACGCTACTTGTGGAGCTTAAGGGGGCGTTTGACACAGGAAAAAATTTTATTTGTCCGGAAATTTTAATTTTTAAAAATATGATTTTTACATCCAATTTATGATAATAGCCAGAAATTTAAAATTTAGAAAAATTCAGTTTCGCGGGGATCCCAAAAGAAACTGCGTACCAAACGGCTTCTAAAGTTATTTTACTTGAATGCCCAAACAAGGAGTGAAGTTATTGTGGGGGGAGTTAAAAAAAAATTAGGTGGAATGAGGTGAGAGAAAGAGAAAAAAAGGTTAAGAAGAGAAGAGAGAGAAAAAAAAAATTAATTAATAAATACAGGTGTCAAATTTTAAGGGAAGACCACGATGGTTCTAGAGTATATTAAAAAATTTCCCACACAAGATACTCTGACATTTGAAGGCTCATTTACCGATGTACAGATTTTAAAAATTTATTAAAATAAAATAATTTAAAAATTACTTATCAAAATAATATAATTTTGTCATTTCTAACCATATTTTTTACTATGTAAGTCCTACAACTATGTCATATGTTAGTCATATGGTGATGACACATCATGTTTATATTATTTTAATAAAAAATTTTAAAATTATATTATATTGATGATTCTACCCATTTTAACGTCATTATTTATTGGATGCATCATACGAATTTGTTTATTTTCTTAAAATATCTTTAAAATAAGATAATTATATCTATCATGTTATAGGAATCAATTTTTTTGTCATGTTAAGAAGAGGATAAGACTACTTTATTGAATAAAGTGCTCTTTTACTTTTTTTAATATTATATACCTTGTCATTTTCTTAACATGACAACAAGTTTGATTCCTACAACATGAGGGATATAATCCCCTTAAAATAATCCTTCCAATACTTACTTGACAATTAAGAAGATTGATTGGAAAAATTTAAAAAAAATTCCTGTTAGAAATTGTATGTAACGGTATATTAGCCGTTATGAGAATATTAATATGTAACGGTATATTAATCATTATCATAATATATTTTGTAATCATAAATAGGGTATTTACTTCTGTAACTGTAGTATTTATTATCTTTTATAATTATAAATAGGATATTTAATTTTGTAACTGTAGTATTTATTATGGTATTTATTTTTATAATCGTAATATTTATTTACATGGGGTGAAATACCAAGTTTATTTTTTCCTTTGGTTGGAAATTGAGACTGTGCCCTTTAAAAATGAAAGCAAAGGGAAAATGCAATACGCTACCAACGCTGTCAGTGAGAATTGGAGTTTCGCCACGTTGATGCGAAATGGATTCCTAAATTGTGGTATGATTTGCCCTCACCAACAAGTCAAGCCCTCTAATCTCGACCAGCAAGAAGAGTGCTAGTGGTCACGTCACGTGGGATCTCTTTAAAAGGTTTTGTTCTAGTAAGAGATTCTCTTATACGCACCAAACACTTCCACATGCATCAACTTTTTTATACACGAAATTTCATCTTCTGTGTTATTATTGGTAGTGTCCTTAACGAGATATGAAAATAATCCAAAGCTCAAATCCCAAGTTAATTTGTGAGGGGACTAGTTGTTTAGAACTTTTAAATAAAATGGTCGTCTAAAATAGTAAAATGAACTTTTTTTTTTTGATTGAAAAAATGAACTTTATTACCATTGCAAAGACAAAATGTTAAGATTAGTGATTAGATATTTGCTTGGAACCAAGTTAAATAAAGTCTAGGAGGCTCTTTGGTTGTTGACTGGTTTGGCATTTAAAAATGACTCAAGAACAAATCGGTTGCATCATGCATGCTAATGAGTGTATGTATGGGTGTAGTATTGAATTATTTTTGGGCAAAAGTAATGTAAATAAAAATTGTACACAATTAATTATAGGGGTAAAGTGTATTTTCGAAGAAATATAAATGATTTTAATGTTTCTTACGTGAGCTCCATGTGTACTCATGTGAGATAAAATTTTATCTGGCCTACACATTTTTATGTACGTGAGCTCCATGTGGACTCTTATTACATGAGAAATAATATAAGTTTCATTTTTTCTGCGGTCAATGTAAATAAGTTATCTACATTGAGCCCAAAACGACTCCGTTTTGGAGCGGAAATCAAGTAATTTTTATAATTATAATTTATTTCAGAGTTATAATAATCTTTCTTATTATAATTTTTTAACCCAAAATGCCGTTATTTTAGAATTATTTACATCAATTGAGGTTAAGCGTGAATTTGGTGATTTTTCCTTTAACCAGATTTTTTCTTTTCCTAATTCAGAATATTGCGATTGTGGATATTCAGGGTTTGATTGCGGTCATGGAAAAGGAATAATCATCAGATTTGATAATCAATTGCCAATTGAAAATAAGAATTCTGATTCTTGAGGGGCGGTTTACACATCAGATTTGATATGTATGTGTAATTGAAATAAATTTATCTCTTATTACATGAGAAATAATATAAGTTGTCATTTTTATCCAATGAAGAACGTCCATGTAAATAACCCTATGTTGGTTAATTTTTAATTACGAAAACGACGTTTATATTGTAGCTTTTAAATTATTTAAATCAAGTAAATTTTGTAATTATAATTTATTTCAGAGTTATAATAATCTTTTTTATTATAATTTTTTAACCCAAAACGCTCGTTATTTTAGAATTACTTACATATTCACTATATAAACGGAGATGTTTGGTAGAGGATAATTTTTTTTATCCGGGAATCACTATATAAGGGAAAATTCAGTTTACGATAATATCCAAAAATAAAAAAATTAGAAATATTTAATTTCTCGGGAATCTTAAAAAATATCTTGTACCCAACTGCTCCATCCATAAATATTTGGTAAACTTTCCCTGGTTCTGAAGAGAAAATAGATAGCTGATAGCATTTTATCAAGTCATGATATGTTATGAAGATTGAAGAGGGATTCTTCATCTTTTACTTGCACAGTAGATTAAAAATATGTATTAGTTTTCAAAAAATATTATCATTAAATGAAGATCTCGCGGTCGTGATCATTTCATGTTTTCCTTCCTACTTTTGTTCCATTTCACACAAGTTTGTGTGCTAATAAACTAAAAGAAATGGGAAGAAAGAAAAGAAAAGAATAGAAGAGAGAAATCAATGAAACCAATTTATAGGAATCACGTCCTTCGTTTAGTAATAGTTATAGGATTAACATCGATCATTTGCAATTCCAAAGTAAAATTTGTCATGTATGTGGCAAATTGGTGTGCATAAATAGTATTGCTTACATTTTACATAACACCAATTAAGCTCACTCTCACACTCACTTTTTCGTTTGCATGTGAGTGTGTGAGACCAATGACTTTTGACCACTGTCGGTGGAACAGCATAAGGAATCTATGCACAAAAAGGGTTTGTCCTTAACACCCTAACCATTCAACGCCACCAAATTTACCTTGTATTTTCGCTTTCCTCGTAACACAACAGAACATAAGACGAAAACAAGCAGAAAAATAAAAGCGACCAAATACTTGTCTCTTACTACATACATAATTTTCTGATTCTCTCTCTCTTATCTATGTCCCTTTACAGTGCTGATTGCTATACAAACAGAAAGAAGATATCTTTGGGATGTATGTGAGTAGGAGAAGAGTTGGGGTTAGATACAGTGTGGTTGCAGGGTCAGTGTGGGAGAGAAGGATGAAGAATGATGAAATTGAAGGTGGAATTAAGGTCTTCTGTGGAGAAGAAGATGATGAAGAAAGAGGGGATGTTGGCAACAGATTGAAAAGAAACCAAATTGGGGGTGTGTTTGCCACTGGAAAGAGAAAGACTTGGAATTTAGAATTGGATAAGAGCCAACTTCAAATAGCCAGAGGAAAACCAGAACCACACAACAACAGTGGTGAACAGTGTAAGGACCTGAGTGTTTATTCTGATGCAATCTTTTGTGATGGAAATGGGGAAAATTCAATCCAGCTGAGGGAGGAAAAATCAAAGTTTGATCAAGTTTGGGATGAATCAAGGATTGAGAAGGATGATACTGATGAAGATTCCAAGGATTCTGATGCGTGCCAAGACAATGTCATTTCAAGCAGTTCAGACAATGCAAGTGTGGTCAAGTGTTCACCAGTGCATGTTGATGGAGATTCTGATGATTTTATTGATGATGAAGAAGATGAAGGGGAAGATAAAGAAGAAGAAGACGAGGAAGTGATGGAAGAGGATGATGAGATTGATATTGAGAGGGAGAAGTGGAGCTTTGATTTTAAGGAATTCAGTATACCAGAATCCAAGGTTGTGATTGAGCCAGAAAGGAGGAAAGTGTTTGTGAAAGAAACAGGAAAACACAAGATTGTGAATCAACAAGAATCTAAAAAGGCAGCGAGTACCAACACACGATTTCATCAAAAAAATGAAAGGCCAGTGTTTGTCCCTCTAACTGTGAAGCAATCTCCTCTAATTAAAAGGCATTCCACAATTTACCAAAATCTCTGCAAAGCTGATTCAAGTAAGGTCATTTGAATTTCGTTCCTTCAATCTGATTTTTGTGATTTGTGTTTATTTTAATCAAGACTAACTGATCTTTACTATGAAGTTCCAACGGCAGAAGAATACCATAGTTTTCCACAAACCCAAAACAAATTGCAGAGTTTAGGTAATTTATCTACATTTCAGAATTATGCAAGAGTCAATTTTGTTGGCAACTTTACATTTTTTATATATGTCACTCCTCAGTGGACTTAATCATGTGGAGAGATATCTCAAGATCAGGATTTATCTTTGGGATTGGAACATTTATTATAGTTTCATCTAATTATGCAGAGGATATCAATCTGAGGTTAGAAATCCACACTAACATAGTTCATTTTATATATACTCTTTCTTTATTTTTGAAGAGAACGCAGAATTAACACTTCTTGATTCTTCTTTGTACAGTCTTATCTCTGTAATGTCCTATATTGGCCTTGTCTATTTAGCTGTCATCTTCCTCCATAAATCACTAGTAAGCAGGTAAAAACCCCAGCGCAGAAGTTAAAAGTAAATAACAAATTTTTTTTATAGGATAATGAATACTCTCTCTGATTCTTTTTATTATTATTATTATTATTTGAATCAAACTATTCAGGGGTGTCATAGATGTAAAGGACACAAATTATGTATTGGGAGAAGAAGAAGCGATTAAGGTACTAAAATTGATCCTTCCTTACTTGAATGAGTTCTTGTCAAAACTCAGAGCCATGTTTTCTGGAGATCCTGGTACCACAATAAAGGTATTTCCTTTGCTCACTGATCATATGATTTCTTCTTTTTTCTTTCCCTTTAACTTCTTCACATTTAGAACTCTTGGAAGTCTAGAAGAAAAAAACTAAGACTAAATTTTGGCAATGGTTTATGAATTGCAGTTGGCAGTTTTGCTCTTTGTTTTAGCCAGATGTGGCAGCTCCATAACCATTTGGAAGATGGTCAAATTCGGTGAGTTTATGATGGTTTGATTTATGGGTTTTATAAGAGTTATATCGTAGGAAAAGTGTTTGTATTATGTTATAGAGATTTGTTTTGCGTGCCGAAGTTTTTTTTTTGCTACAGGCCCCACAAAATGTTGTGAGTGTAGGAAATTTTTTCTGATCATGTTAAATTATAGATGATAAAACCTTGATTTATATAACTTTATTGCACTGAATAGTAGGACTCATAGTCCTTAAATGTGAGGGTGCCTAAGCACTAATATGACTTTTAGTTCAGATCTTTTGAAACAACAGATGCACAACCAATTTTCATGTCAATACAAAGTTTCCTCCGGTTTAACGGGGAGTGGTTTACTGAATTTGTTCTCTTACTGCTGCAGGCTTCTTCGGAGTTTTTACCGTGCCAAAAATATGCTCCTCCTATTCTGCACAGTTAACTGCATATGGTAAAATCCTAAATTTCATGTACCTTGATATTAACATCATTTGAAGTCTTGCTTTAGGACACTACACAGTAAGATTTAAAAAAACACAGTAGAGTTTGCATTGGGTAGCTGCTGATCCATTGGCTCTTTTGTACCATTAATTTGATTTTATGGTGTGGTGTCTCCGATCCACCATAGTAGATTCGGTGGGTCCTATAAAGAAAAAAAGATTAATATAAATATAAGGTCCAATTATATCACCTCCAACGACATATAATTGAACTCTAAACCTGCTTTAAGATTTTGGCTCTTTTTGCACGGTTAAATCTGGATGAAGAGAATTCAAAATATTTGTTAGAGTATAATATAAACCATTAAAGAGGCAATGCATAACTTCTGGGGTAGTTCAGTTGGCAATTGAGCGTCCACTCAGGGATTTGCATTAGTCATGGTTCGATCCTTGGGTAATGCAAATTCTTAGAATCCATTGGGAGTTAGGAGAAATATGTCTTCTCTCCGAAAAGGGATTAGTCTCATCTTTTTTTTGGTGACAAAATCCAATGTATTCGTTGTTTCAATAATGAGGAGATAGACTCAGCTGTATCTCGAGAACAAAATGGTCAGACAAGATTGTGTGGGATACCTCCTACTTATCCACTAAAAAATATATGTTATATTCAATGCATCACATGGACGAGCATCTTTGTATTTTATTCTCCTCACAACTTTGGCCCCATTAGAATTATTAGACTAGGGAACACAATTATGAGATAATAATGAATGGCCCTCCACATCCCTGGTGGTCCCCACCCTCAAAGTCTAAGCCTCCAAAATAATGTTACCTAAAGTGGGCCTCCGCTAACTTCAAGTAGATTTGAAATACTGTGATGATTTTTTTGTTTTATAAACTATCTTAATCTTATAATTCTTATTCCAATCTCATCACTCAGAGTTTTCTTAATGTGATGATTGATAACTTATTTTTTCTCTTAATTATGTGAAGCCAATTTTTGGATTCGTCG
Organism: Gastrolobium villosum; assembly: GCA_032173675.1. Lineage (NCBI taxonomy): Eukaryota > Viridiplantae > Streptophyta > Magnoliopsida > Fabales > Fabaceae > Gastrolobium > Gastrolobium villosum. The sequence goes on along the minus strand of JAVKPL010011549.1, from coordinate 26,765 downwards.
ATTCCGGGATGCTTGGGATTCATGTTCCCACAAAAAAGCCGTGGCTCTTGGCATCTTTGGCCTTGTATGGAATTTTTCATCAGTTGTAGCTCGCATTTGGTCAGGTAAGAGCACACTGCAGTTTTAAATGATGTTGGTTAATTAAGAGCCTTTGATTTAACTTCAAACCTTTTAGTTTGATATTATGGTAACGAGTTTTTTAGATACTCTCCATTCCAAGGACCAAAAGCTTTGTGCCTTGCACTTACATAAATTACGTACTAATGAATTTTGTACACTTGCAGTGTTCGTACTATTTGTGGCTTTTAGGTATTATCAACAACATTATACGGTGAGAGATGAATGGGTGGAAGATGAAGCAGGATGTGATGAAACATGGCAAGAAACTGTTGAAGTTGGAGTTGGAATGCAGAGACAAAGGCGGGCACACAATTTCAGTGAAACAGAGAAAGTAAAGAAAGTATTCTAAAGTGTTTGTTGTAACACATTTACTGGGCTATGGGCATGATGTCTGCCATTTTTTAGCTTCTCATAGTATTTTCTCTTTTATACATCGAAAAAAAATTAATTTATTGTTTTTTTAATAAAAAATTATGAAAATGTAGTTATTTTGAAATTATTTATGAAAATATAATACTTAAACATGTCTACATGGGACGTGACCCAATGAAGAGAGATGCACCCACATGGGACGTGATCTAATAACAGTTGTTTGGGACGTGACTTAAAAAAGAGACACACCCAAATGAGATGTGATCAGGAGAGAGACACATCCCAAATGGGCGTACGCCCCGAATGGGCGTGACCTCTCTAGTCCTAGTTGGCTGACGCTTTCCCGCGCTCCAGCTTGTAATTTTTCAAGTTTTGAAATTTCAAACTTTTCGGCTTTCAATTTTTGCCACACAGTAAAGCCATCAAATCTTGCTTTCAATTTTCAATCTGCACGTGATTTGTTGGAGTACGGATACGAATCGAAGAGAATTTTTTTGAATTTGTTTAATTTGATCATTTTAAATGATTAAAATAACTCAAAATGACACTAAGTTATATATATTATATTTTTAATTGAATTTAATGAGTATTATGCTTTTATTAGATAGAGCACAATAGACACAAGAACATGAGAATTGAAAAAAGGCTTCAACAGTATTAAGTTAAGTGTATCTGCGTAAATGCTTCAACAGTGTTAAGTTAAGTGTTAAGTTAAGTGTTTTTGCAAAAAGTACATAATTGAAAAAAAACATTACACGTGTTGTTTTTTAAAAGTGAAAGGTGAAATTAGAACCAAGGAGGTCACGCCCATTTTATTTATTTTTATATCTCTATACATTGGAACACGCCATATGTTTGACTATTATATTTTTGTAATTAATTTCAAAACAACTATTTTTTCGTAATTTTTTATTAAAAAAATAATAAATTAATTTTTTTGCCTTTCCACATCCATTTTAAAATTTTGTTGTCATTATGAAATGTTATTTTACCTTTTATTTTTAATAAAGAGAATCAACACGGTTCAAGAGGAAAAGGAAATAACCACTTGAACTTTTACGGTTTGCAATTAACATTCATATATATGTTTTTTTGCTCATGCCGATTTTTTTTTCCTCCGCTTACTAGGGATGGTTATACTTATCACTAAATAAATTTATCACTCTTACAATCATTTTAATCACCGTTGTACATAATTAAATCCAATGGTTCTAATTAATTCTAATTTTTTTTTCTCTCTCCCCCGTCGTCAACAAAGATACTAGTATCTTCTCGTGTTCAAAAGAAAGCTTGCTTTATTTTTTATTGTGCGTAGTTAAAAAAATACTAATTTTATGTGAGAATACTTGTTTTCAAGCTGAAGTAACTTTGCAAGCCATATATCTTAAGGGTTATGGTTTCTTTTCATCTACTTTTTTGTCTTTGTTATACAAAGTTTGTGGGTGAAATCCCTAGTCTCGTTTAGGTTGACTTGTCTCTATTGTTTAGCACCAACTTGCTTTTGGTCGTGGCAACGCTCCTCAGAGAATTGAAATATAAGAAATAGAAAAATGGAACAAACCAATTAGGCATAAATGGCAAAACCTCAATTCTTGCTATTGCTCTGATTGGAACAGAGAGAATGGTTGAGAATAGCTGAGACGAAGAAATTTGTAGACCTAGAGAGAGAAGAAAACGAAGAAATTCTCCTTGTGCTGAGAATAGCTGAGAATAGCTGAGAATGGTTGAGAATAGCTGGACCAATCTGTATAATCTGTTGCCGGCTTCTATTTGTGCTGAGTTGGCCAATATCCTTCCTCATTCGGAACATGATGGTCAAGACAAGGTAGGATAGAATGAGACTCTCTCATGGCTATCAACTCTATAAAGAATGGTTGTCATGAATCTCACCCCCTAGCTCACGTAATCAACAAATAGAAGTCTGATCCAATTGGATTGGGAAGTTGTGGTAACCCACACCTTTCGTGAAGGCAATAAGGTAGCTGACTGGATGGCCTCCTATGCATATCAGTTTGCTGATTGGAATACTTATGTTTTTGGAGAACCCCCGGGTGACTGTAGGATCTTAGTTGGTAGAGATGCAATGGGAACTTATAGCCCAAGACTCTGTAGACTGTAGCTGCGTTGGGTTCTTTCTCGTTTTGTTGTTTAGTTTTCCTTCGTCCTCCAAAAAAAAAAGAGAAGAAAAAAAGTAGATGAGAGAGAAAGAGAAACTAAAAAATTAGGATTATAAGAATCAATTACCAGCCATTAGATATAAAATTAACCTAAGGGTGATTGAGTTGGTTGTAAGAATGGTAATTTTTTTTGGTAGTAAGTATAATCTTCCCATTTTTCAATTGAGGGTATTCCACATTAAATTTGTTGCATAAGTTTCTATATTTCCTCGACTTTATTTTAGTTATATGATTCTAATTAGTCCAATGACAATCGGACTAGATTACATACGGTTGTTCCTGGTCAGCTTGTCATCTAGGTCTTTGCTGGAGTTGGTGTTGCAAGGAGGAGTTTCCACGGGGTGATCTACAATTCTGCGAGCTGTTTGGTGTCACGTGGCTGGATATGTGCGTAGTTGGGTGATTAAGGGAAGGTACTTGCAAAATATTATGACACTGAAGTCAGTATGTGAGTGATATGTTTCAATTAAGATGAGAAAAATGATCGTAGCTGAGCTTCAAGCCTCTGTTTATAAAGTAGTTATGTTGCTTTAGATTAGTATAATGACACTTAATCTCATTAGTGCACATAGGTGATTCTTGCAGGCGATCCTGTGTGTGACATGTCTATTTGTGAGCTATACTATATAGGTGCATCTAGAAGCATGTATTTATCCTTTAATCATTGGCTATTTAAGGAAGTCGTGGATTTCTGAGCTATTGATGTTGTGTAGCCACAATGGAATAAGTTATCGATATCGTGTTTTAGATTAATGTATGGGAATGAATGTGTTTCCTTAATCTTATGGGTGTGAAAAAACACAAAAAAAAAAAACAATGAATTGAATTAGAAACTGAACTAAGGGTGTGTTTGATATGAGCAGGGGTGTAAATGGGTTAGGCTGACATACATGGGCCTACGACCTAGCCTATATTAGGCTAGACTAGAGGTGGCAATATGGGTTGAGCCCGACGGGTTGGGTTGAGGTTTTCAACCCACCAACCCACCTCAACCCGCCCCGCCTAGAAGTGGGTCAAAACGGGTTCAACCCGCCGCGGGGCGAGTTGACCCGCCGGGTTATAATTTTTTTTTTTACAATTAGGTAGTATTTCATTAGTCCTTAAATTTTTGTGATATCCAATTTTTTTTTATCTTAGTACTTCATACAAATGTTATCTATATATAAGTTTCTAAAGAATGTTTGACAAATATTAGTATACATTTAAAATTGAGACTATAAAAATATAGAGAAGTGTGAAATAAAATAAAATTAGAAAAATTCATAAAATATAATTTATTTTTTGAATTTTAATTTATTTTTTCTAATTGGCGGGTTGATGGGTTGACCTCGCCAACCCACCATAAAAGGGGGTGGGTTCATTTTTCCAACCCATATTTTTTGGCGGGTCAACCTGCCCCGCCCCGTTTTTGGCGGGTTGATGGCGGGGCGGGTCAACCCAAATTGCCACCCCTAGGCCAGACTTGGCCTATTATAAATAGTACAATAGAATAGGCCTAGGCTTTTAAAAATATCTATTTAGAAAATAGGCCATAGGTTTTTTGTACATGTCTGACCTATAACTCTATAGGCCGGTTTATATCATATTATTTATTTAAAATATAATAAATAAAATTATTATTTTAATAATTTTGAATAATAAAATAATATTATTTTAGTTATTCTTTTAATTGTTGAATGTTTAATAGGCTTAAACAGTCTAACAGACCAAGGCCAATGTTTTTATTTTTTAAATATAGGTCAAACCAGACTTGTAATTTGGGGTATACACAGTCTAATAGGCCAGATAGGTCAGACCATACTTAATGCTTTTCACACAGACGTGACCTATTTAAGCCAAAGCTTAGCCTAGTTCAGCACATATAAGCCCTAGATATGAGCTTTTGGTTTGAAATGCTACGAAAGTAGGGGTGGGATATTTTTTTCCCATATATTTTTTTTTGGTGAATTTTTTTTCCCATATTTGATATGGTGAAAGTAAAAATAATCCCAACAAAATTTTATTCCCATCATTTTTTTTTTAAACTACACTTTCCTAAAAAATATTACCAACTCAACAATGGTATATTTTTTTTCCCACTTACGCCGAATCGCACAACAAAATATGGAGACGAAATTGCCCTCGTTAATATATCTGAAAATATGTGTAAAACAAGATTCAAACCCTCACACAACCTTGTTCTTCGTCTCCGTCTCATTCATCTCTGCGTTGTGGCTCGTAGGTAGGAACAATCCTCGTTTCTGTGTACAACCTTGTTTTGTGTCAAGAATTTTTCTTCCTGTCGTGGTTTATTTACTTTCATTTCACATTTATCAGGAATCCGGCAAAAGTTTAGGAGCATCTTCGAGCTTCTCACCTCTGCAAAGGACACCGTGGTGCTTCTTATTTGGTACGAACTCTTTGGTCTGTTGCATTCTGACTTTGTATCTCAATCTCCTTCCTTTTTCCCCCTTTGTTTCATCTTTGAAGTGTGAAGTCCGAACCTCTAATTTGTTCTTCTCCTATTAAATTTTTTTATTTTTATTTTTATTTTTTTGTTCTTGTATTTTACTCACCACAATGTATTTCTGATTTATGTTATTTGTCTCCATTGTTGTAAGGTCCATGGTTATTTTTTCGTTTTATTGTTGAAATATGTTGTCTGTCTCCGTGTGTATTTTTTTTTTAATTTCTTTGAATGTGGTTTGGGGTTGATTCCTGGTTTTGGGTGGGTAAGATGAATGTTGTGTCAGTTACATTAATTTCCATTGCATGTTCTTCTTCAGGTTTTGCGCTTTCCTTGTTATTCTAACTGTAAGAGCTTTGCTATAAAGAGCTTTGTTATTATATTGGTGGAACGAGCTTTGTTATTCTAAAACATTTTTTTAGCCTGAACTAATTTTAATTTTTTTTTAAAAAAATTGGTTCTGTACCGGTTCAAAGCAGTTTGGAACTGGTTCTGAGCTAAACTGATCCTCATTTATCAGTCTTCAAGAACACTCTAACCTAAACTCTCTTCCGTTCACAAACCTTAACTTCGTCTGGATATAATCATGTTACCAATTTGTTCATACAGTTCAATTAATTCTCAGAATCACATTCATGGTTTGCGATTTCACTGGAAATCATTCATTATTCGTGAATCGTTCTTCCTTCTTTGCTTCAATCTTTTGTTCACAAAGGTGCGTTTTTAACTATATATTTTGGGCCAGTAGACGAACACCTTTCGTGCAGAAATGAATCAAAACCATGAATGATTCCACTTGTTATTAAGGCCCCCAAAATATGCATTCGGGGTCCATCTTTGGTTCATAGATATAAATGTTAATTTTCATTGCATATATGCATGAGAATTATGTCTATCATGTTGCATGAAACAATCAAAATTATTTCATGTAACACACAAAAAGTAGGTGAGAGTGAGACTCACTTTTTTCTCCTTAATGGGTCCCACCCATTTTTGTGTGTATTGCATGAGACAAATAATGTCATAAGAAACATTTTCCCCTGTATACATAGAGGGTTTGATGTTTCTCATGTTATACGAGATAAAATTATCACTTACATACACATAAAAGTGTGTGGGGCTCATGTCGGGCCATGTGAAGAGAAGAGAGAGAAAGAGAAAATATAGCGCCGCCCACTTTTATGTGTATGAGAGAGATAATTTTATCTCCCATAATATGAGAGACAATATATCTCATACATATATAACTATGCACATACTGTGAGAAAAATGCCAAGATGGTGTTTATCATGGGTGAGATTTGAGTCCCCAAGTGACATGTAATTATTTTATTTCTTCTTCTTTTTGGGAAGTCGGTGAAAGAGTTGAAATAGACTATTTTGCAGGACTTGGAGAAACATGGTGTGTCACTAACAGAGTATCCTCTCCTCAAAGTGTTTGAATAATTTCCCACTGTATAGAGAAAAGAACTATATAAAGTGTTCTAACAACCTCGTCCATAGACATGGTTGGTTTCCTCTCTTTCTACCCTTTGTTGTTTTGGTTTTATGTTGTTCCCACCTCATGTTATTTTTGTGTGTGTTTTGTTTCCAGGCTACACTTGCTGATTCTTTTCTTGCCGACCTGGATGAGCTCTCTGATAATGAGGCTGAAATTACCGTGAGTGTAATCTTCTTCTTTTCTGATTTTTTTTTTTTTAACCAGTAAAGTTTGATGAAATTGATAATTAATCTGGTTCCTTTTGTTTCAGGAGGATAATGATGTGGAAGCTGCAGATATGGAAGAAGATATTGATGGAGATCTGGCTGACCTAGAAAACCTTAACTATGATGACTTGGACAGCGTTTCCAAGTTGCAGAAAACCCAGAGATACATTGATGTTATGCAGGTTAGTTAGTAATCTTTTTCTTTTGAGTGGGTTTTAAATTGAGGTTGTTTGATGGTGGAGCATTGCATTAGTTGTGGTAGAATCTAGAATAAGCTGCGTATTAGTTGCAACTGAAGCTTTTAACATCCTTCTTATTGCTTTTTGTTGTAATATTACTGTTTGTTTCCTTTTTCTCCCCTGCCTGCTACATTATCATTATCTCGGAGGTTATAATTTATTTGGATGTATATTGGACGTGTAAATAAGGGCTAATGTTATTCTTTATGGCAGAAAGTGGAAGAAGCGCTTAAAAAGGGTTCAGATGTCTCAATTCAGGGTGTAGATTTAGAAGATGATCCTGAATATCAATTGATTGTGGAATGCAACGCGCTTTCAGTTGACATTGAGAATGAAATTGTTATTATTCACAATTTTATTCGTGATAAGTATCGCTTAAAATTTCCAGAGCTTGAGTCGTTGGTGCATCACCCGATTGATTATGCACGTGTTGTGAAGAAGATAGGAAATGAAATGGATCTGACTCTTGTTGATCTAGAAGGGCTTTTACCCTCAGCTATTATCATGGTTGTGTCAGTTACTGCATCGACTACAACTGGCAAGCCACTTCCAGAAGAAGTCCTTAGTAAGACGATTGAGGCCTGTGATCGAGCTCTTGATCTTGATTCAGCAAAGAAAAAAGTTCTTGATTTTGTTGAGAGTAGAATGGGGTACATTGCGCCTAATCTTTCTGCTATAGTTGGAAGTGCTGTTGCAGCTAAACTCATGGGGACAGCTGGTGGTCTATCAGCACTTGCAAGGATGCCTGCTTGTAATGTTCAGCTTCTTGGTGCCAAGAAAAAGAATCTTGCTGGGTTCTCCACTGCAACATCTCAATTTCGTGTAGGTTACATTGAGCAAACAGAAATATTTCAGACTACTCCACCTCCTCTGAGGATGCGAGCATGTCGACTCCTTGCTGCAAAGTCTACACTTGCAGCACGAGTAGATTCAATACGTGGGGATCCAACTGGGAGCACTGGAAGGGCTTTCAAGGATGAGGTCCACAAAAAAATTGAGAAGTGGCAGGAGCCCCCTCCTGCTAAGCAACCCAAACCACTTCCGGTTCCTGATTCTGAGCCTAAAAAGAAGAGAGGTGGTCGTCGGCTTAGGAAGATGAAGGAAAGGTTAGTGTAGTATTAACTTGTTGCCTGTACTTTTTTTTGGGTTGCAGGGTTAAGGGTAGATTTTCTGTTTGCCTTTTTTTTTTTAATAGTTCATGACCTGTTGATTCTTATGTCAGGTATGCAATAACAGACATGAGGAAATTAGCCAATAGGATGCAATTTGGAGTCCCTGAAGAGAGTTCTTTAGGTAATTTTACCAGATTTCATTTGTCCTGATCTGATTTACATTTGTAATGCAATGTTTTTCTTTTTGATTCTAATTTGATACGTGCATTTATATTTATTATATTGAAATTATAGGAAATTAAGGATTGGATGGAAGGAAAAGAGAGAATACGCATTAATTAGACCTGGAACAATTTTGATGTTGTGTTACAAAACCATGTGTTAGGCTATTAGTATATGTGAGAAATGTGAAGGATTAGATGGAAAATAAGCGAGGGGGTTGAGAATATAACCACCTGCAAATGTGGCTGGTGGCAGGTGGAAGGGGGGAAATAATTGACATATTCTGTCAGGTTATTAGTATAAGAGAGGAGGGGTGAAGTAGAGAAAAGCAAGCAAGAATTGAGTAAGGGAAGTAGGAGGAGAGACAAGGCACTCTCTAATTGCCTGGGTTATCAGCATTGTTTTTACTTTGACTCTGTATTACACATCAGAGATTCAACTAATCTTAATGTTACTCTGATATTGAATCAGAATAGAAGATAATAGCTGTTTCTATCTTATTCTTATTGAATCTGGACTGATTACTATCTATTATTACTCCTATATACTATAATAATTGATACAGTACGTACATGTGAAAATTAAAAACACAAAGGTTGAAGAAATTGTGATAATTTTGTTCAAACTGGAATAATCAAAATGTTTCAAACAGGAAGAATGTAAAGGCAGCCAACCCTAGGTTGGGCCACGATTACAAATGACCTGTGAAGCACCAACACTGGTGTTTCTCTAAGTGTCGGAGCATTGGACATGCCTTTGGCATGATACACCTTTGACACCCGTATGACGTGTTGGACATTGCTCAACCGGTGCAGTTAAATTTTTTGCCTACTTGGACGCATTAGACACGGCTTAGCCACTCCGCCAATACCCAAATATGGCTTGACACTTAACAGGACACGGCTATTGTAAAAAACTTTCGAAGATTTGTTTTTTATTTTTCAAAAGGAAATTAACTTTCAGAAAACAACTTAAAATATAGAAAAATGATAATAAAATATATGTAAAAGATTCTAAATGCTAACGAAACTTCTCCCAGAAGGACTATTCGATTGTGGCTTATCCTTTCTAATTTGTGACCTACTGCCCTACACTATAAAATGAAGCCTTTTAGTATTTTTTTTGTGAGGGTCATTATAGAAAAAATGTAAAGCTTAGCTAGTTGTTTTGAGGTGAATGTATAAATCCTGCTTCTCAACTTAGTTCTTGCTCATTAAATTTCACTTGACTTGCTCTCTCTCTTTACAAACACACATTTTTATATATAGCCACGTCCTAGTGTCCTATATTTTGAACATTGGCCATGTCTCTTTTTCTGCTGATGTCCGTGCTTCATAGAAAATGAAAAATAGTCAAAAAATTATAAAAATGGTTAATATCATGTTGAAACAGCATTTTGGGGTTGGAAACTACAACAATCATCCTGGTTTCCACAGCGACGGACTCGTTTGGGCCTTTCCATTGATATTTAATAATAAACAAACAGCTTCTGAGATCAAAAGTTATGCCCAAGTAAAGTTAAGCCTACCATTTGGGCTTTATGTTGACCAACCTAATCCAAATATTCTGCTGTTACACGATTTTTTTGGTAGAATCTTCTGCTACACGTTCCGCGTGAATAATTCAGGTCAAAGTACAAGTGTAATAAAAGGGTAAACCCAAATTGCTCTTCCAACAGAATAAGACTCCTTAAGTCCTAACACAGTGATAAAGACAGTATGAAATCCTTTGGAAATTTAACTTCATCTTTTTTTTTTTAATATTGTGAACTTGTAAAATGTCAATATCTCCTTATTTGCTTATAATTTTATGCTTTTGCATTACAGGGGATGGTCTGGGTGAGGGTTATGGAATGCTTGGTCAGGCTGGCAGTGGCAAGCTTCGTGTGTCAGTTGGTCCAAGCAAACTTGCTGCAAAAGTGGCTAAGAAGTAAGCCCTTGTTGTTGCCTTTAGTTCTACATATCTTATTATGTTCTTCTTATATGATTGTGTTACAACATGCTGAATCTTCGTTCCTATCTCAGTTATACTATTTACCTAATTGATCACATCACAATGACAACTCTGAGGGACTATTTTCATTTGTCAGATTCAAGGAAAAACAGTATGGTAGCAGTGGCGCTACATCTGGTTTGACCTCAAGTCTTGCATTTACACCAGTGCAGGTTAGCTTCACTTTTTAGCGACTCTGTAGATTTTCTTCTGCTCTTTAGCTCCATAACTAGGTTAGAAATTGTTAATTTTGCACGGAAATGTTTATGGGAAGCTTTTAATGGTAACATTGTAAAGCATGAGAAGCTAAAAAGAAAATTTAGGGACAGAAATCAGCGGGTTGCTTCCTTACTGCTATTGTGGCAGATTTATAAGACACCTATGAAGAGACTTCAGATTTATGAAGGTTCACATGGCCATTGTTTTCAGCAAGTATAGTGGAATCGTAGGTTTTGTAATTCTGGATGATATTATTTAAGACATTGTTGGTGACATCTTTGATGAAAATGATTCGAAGGTTTACAAGGGAGTGAAAATATGCCAGAGAGGTTTCATTGGTATCAACATTGATAAACATGCTGCAAAATTCAGGGAAGACTTTTCTGGTTATTCCTTTTCATATACATGCTGGTATATCTCTTGTTAGGCATGCTACTCAATTCAATATTCACTCAAGCTCAACATCAGCTCAAAGATTTGTCTTTGACCCCGGTGGACATGACATTCAACCTCGAGGACGAGATTGGTTTGAAGGGTGATGGAATGTAACGGATCACCCTTGATCTAGAAGCACGATAATTGGCTGAGATCCAATTTACTTAGGAGAATCAGCATAGCTACATACACCAGCGTTTAGTTAATTTTTCCTTATTGCACTCTTTTATTTTCCATCAGGCTTTTGTTTTCACAAACCCCATAGGTATATGTAGTGGACTGATTATTGAGAAAGAATATATGAGAAAATTGCCAAATCTCTTCTCTCTCTCTCTCTGTTTTCCCCATCATTCTTCTTCTTTTTCTTCTTCTAATTTTCCCCCGTCTCTAAAGCTGGTAGCAACCTGCTACAACGGTTGTGTAATTATTCCTTATTATTATAGGGTACGATTTCTGGTAAACAAGTACAACTGTTTTGTACCCTCTTTTTTAATGGCTGGTTTTTTCCTCTCGCGTTACTAGATGCATGGTCACATTTCAATTTGCTTTTACAGGATGTATATTGGATAGCACATAGATATTTTCTTCCGTATTAATTAATGAATATCAATCACTTAACTGATATTTAGCATGGATGATGGAATATTTGGCTTTGAATTCAAAGCGCTTTTAGCACAATAACTCAACTTTTGTTAATTAGTTTTTATTCTATTGAAGTTTTGCATTCTTGTTCAATTATTCATTCATTTTTATTTTCTTTTCAGGGGATTGAGCTGACAAATCCACAGGCTCATGCACACCAGCTTGGTAGTGGAACTCAAAGCACCTACTTCTCTGAAACTGGAACATTTTCAAAGATCAAGAGGACTTGAAGCCATGCGTGAATATAAATTCTTGTTCTGTCTCCTGAATTATTCCGGTAGACGTACGAGGAAATTGTTGATGCTGATGAATGTTGCTTGAGCCATATATGCTGTTCGATTATGGGAAGTTGGTTTCATCTTCAGGGAATTCAGGGTAGATGTTCACTTGTTTAACTTTTGTAATAATGGCTTATATTATGTTCCTTTTTGCAGTAATAGAGAAAATGATTATCAGTCTAGACCAACTTTTCATGCCTTATATTACTTTCATCACTTATATTCTCCCTTGTTTTTAAATTTTTATTTTTATTCAAGCCCGTTTACATTTTGATCTATAAATGTGAATATGTCAAAATATTATTCAGTCACAATATATAATCCATTTCCCCCCTTCCTTTTTGTATAATTTCTAGCTTCAGCATCACATAAATATGCAAATTTTAATCTTCATCGCCTTACTCTGATGTGTAGAATGTGAATTTGCTGAATATGACATCATTACCATGAGCTCTTTGCCCTGCAATCCAAGAATTCTTTGCCCTGATAAACTCTATAGGATTGACGAAAATTGAAATTCAAGTTTGGCGTTTGAGAATGAGGCATATTATAGGACTGTAGGAGGGGGATCTAATCTAACGAATCGTTTACTGCTAATGGGAAAAAAAAAATGGACCGTTTACGTAATTTTAAAGAGTGTTTAGGTTGTTTTGATTGAAAAATAAAATCACAAATGATTTAAAAATTTAGGGAATAAATAATTTTAGAAAAAACTATATTTGAATTTTACCCTATGTATTACTAAGAAATAAAATTTTCAGCTTTCCAAAAAAATAAAAATAAAAATTTCCGATAAACAATCTAGAATGAGCCCTTTGTTTGTTGGTGCCTCACCTACTCACGCATAGTCTCTATTTAGATTCCTCACTTTAATTGGTGCATCGACCGTCTATATTTGCTTAAAGTTGAATTTGCAAGTAAGCAATTAAGGACAAAGATTGCCTGAAATAGCTTTAAGGATGAATTGGATCTTTAGGTGTCTTGTTCTTGTATTAGTGTTTGTAAAAGAGATTATGTCTCTATTAATTCAGTAAATACAGGTTTCATCATTTTGACAAATAGAATATGCACTTACTGCAGATAAGTTATCTGTATTTATTGTCAAAATGATGTCATTTTAGGATTGAAAAATTTAAAAATTATAATTATATAAATTATAATATCTCTGAAATAAATTAAAATTATAAAAATATCATGATTTTCGCTCTAAAACGATATCGTATTGGGCTGACTGCAGATATCTTATCTGCAGTGACCTATGTAGCACCTATACTGACACGGGACACGTGACACTCCGACACGACACTCCGACACGTTAATTCTAAAAAATGTTAGATTTCGACATGTTAGGATACGTTTTGATATTAAATAATATTTTTAATTTATGTGGTGTATATTATATTTAATATTCAATAATTTAACAGAAAAAAAACAAAATATAATGCATAAATTTTGCAAATATATTTGGTAGTTATCCCAAATATTTATATTAAACTCAATAAAATGGTAATCGTAATCCAACAAATCTAATAGTTTGAACTAAAAACTCAACACAACGCAACTTTTGAACTTTTTTTTTTGAATTTATAATGCTATTGGAGTGTCGATGTGTCGGAGAGTGTCGAAAATTCTCGGACACGACACGTCAAAGTTTTTGAAATGTCGGTGCTTCATAGACAGTGACTGCAGAAAAAGTAAACCCATAGAATATAATAAAAAATAGGGTTTTATAAGAGTTACGTTGTAGAAAAAATGTTTGTATTATGTTATAGTGATTCGTTTTGCGTGCCAGAATTTTTTATTTATTTTTTGCTGTGGGTCCCCAAATGTGACATGACATTCATAAATTTTTTCTGATCATGTTAAATTATAAATGATAAACCCAAAAAGTATAAGATAAATTATCATTGAAACAAGGGGATTATGAATATTATATCACATGAGGAGTTTTTTCGTCCCGCAGATCTCTGCCGCATGATACAAAAGCCCAAATATGACATGACATTCATGAATCTTTTGAAACAAATAGAACAAAACGAAAAAGACAATTTTGACAATGATTTGGAGCAGTAATATAGTCCTTAAAATCAGGCCAGTGGGTAGCCCAGCTCGTGATAGCCCACTAAGAATAATAACCAAAAAGGAAAAGAAGCCCAAGTTGAAGCTATGGTACACGTGTCCTACTGTTCTTCGTACGGAAACATCCTTTGTTGGTTTCGTTGAGGTTCGCTCTGCTGGGACACATGATTTATCCGAAGGCTTGAACTTGTTGGATCCTTCATCCATTTTTGTTCTCCCTCACGTCAATCAATCCACACACTCGCAAGAACACAGGTACTAATATAACCCATATGGCCCATACAAAGCCCATTCATTTTTAGCCCTTCGTTTAATAGGGCCAATATAACCTTGAGCCCATAAAGCCCTTTCATTTACAGGGCCAGGGTGGGGCTGGCCCGAGGGTCAAAATTATTACCATTATTATTATTTACACTTTCTCTCCCATGCGCTTACGATAGCCATTGTTTTCTGTAGAAAATTCAAAATTCTTCATCCCCTTCTCAAAACCCCAGTATCTTTTGGGTTTGTTAGAATCAATTGCACGTAGATAAGGATCACACATTACATTCTATTTTCTTCTCCAAACCATTCAAGGTATATTTCTCTAATACCCGATTGCAATTTCGTAATATATAGAGAGCCCTAATTTCGAGTTTTGTGGTATTTCTAGATTCTTTTGCATGGTTTAAAAAAAAGATATTTTGCTTTGTTTGAAAAAAATTTGATTCCTTTTGCATGGGTCATATACAATTGTGCGCTAATTGTTTATTTTCTTTCTTTCCCCGTGAGGTACATGTTAGCATAGTGAAGTTAGTGCTTTTTTTTCTTCTCTATTTTTTGGTAAGTGGGCATGTTCTGAAATCTTATAAATTTTATGTTTCTCGTTTGATTGTTTGGTGTTAGGTGCAAATTCGGGTTGGAGTTCATTCCAATCTTGTAGTCTTGTAGGCGTTGGGAAGGTACTTTTGCATTTTGTTTCTTATTTATTCTGTTACAGTTTTTAAGTCTGGATCTTGGAGAAAATTGGGGTTATGGAAAGGAAGACAAATAAGCACTATTTGTCTTCTTTATATAGGGATCTGTTACAGTTTTTCTTATTTGAATAGAGACATAGCTGTCATAGCAATGCCATTAGCTCCCCCCCTTTGGTGTTGCTCCTGTTTTCCAAATCAACAAGTCATATGTGCTACAGTCCATCAAAAACTAATCTCAAACTTTTTAAGGAAACAAAAGCTAATGAAATTATCCAAAAATTTACCACTACTCTGTTTTGCATAAGGACTAAACCAGTTGTAATTGTCACCTAAGTCCAACAAAAATATTATAAAGACTGCTTACTGTTCTGTTAAAACTTCTATTATTTATCTCTTTGAAGAGTAAAATTTTGTTTGGGCTAATATAAGTACTACAAATCAGTGCTAGATATTTCAAAAAAACTCTGTTAAAAATAGGAAGACTTATTTTCAGTAAAAGTGTAAGTTTATCACTTTATTTTTTTTCTTAAATAAGTATATCTATATCAATCCCCAAAGAAAATGGCAATGCTGAGCATCTAGCATGTCTGCAATAGTACCATCCTCTAAAACAAAAACAAAAAAATATAAGTTTCTTGTTTAAAGGGTAACATGATGTGAACTTTCGAAGTGAAATTTGACCACCAATAGACTCTGCCAACTGCAACTTTATTTTGCTTTCTTATTGAATGTCTTTTTGTATGTTAAAGTTTAACTCGGGTTTTCAAACTTAGGGCCCGTTTGGATGGGCTTTTAAAAAAAGGAGCTTTTTATGAGTTGCTTTTTTTAAAAGAACTTTTTTTTAAAGTTAAAATTATTTTATGTTTGGATGTAATATTTAAAAAGTGCTTTCAAGTAAAATTATTGTTTGGATGTTAAAATAAAAAAGCACTTCCGAATAATAAAATTACCGACACCCCTGTTCTGCCTCAGGCCCTCAGCCATCCTCAACAACCACAAAAAAATACATCTTACATTGAACGCACACAGCCCATACCCTCAAACACCCATCACAGGGAACACCCACCCCACTTCAAAAACTTGTTTGTTATGGCGACATTGTCGTTTTCAATGGTATCCGTGGTGGAGGATGTGCTTTATCAGCATGGTACTCAACTCCAAGATCTTGATTTCGAATCTAGAAAAGCAGAAGAAGCTGGTGATTTCGAAATTTTCCTTTTGGGTTTTTGTGAAAATTCAGTTTTGGAATTGTTGGTTGTATGTATTTTCATTGTGACGTTATTGAAGGTTGATGGGTTGATGTATATCAATTTCTTGTAAATATGCTGTCTGGATTTTGTATGAGTTACCCCGAGTCTGAAAATCTTTAAAATGTAGCATTAAGAAGGTATGAAGGCATGGAGTCACAATCGCCGCCACTGTCGCCGGAGACTCTGCCTTAACCGGACGCCGACATTCCTTTCTCTGAACTTAGAAGATGGAAACGATGGAAGGAAGCTGATGGGTTAAAGTGACTTTTGCTTCTCCTTTTCTCAGAAGCAAGAAATTTTAACTTTTAGAAAAAGGAGGATTTTAGCTTTTTCTTGACTTCTGCTTATTTTTTAAGTTAACATCCAAACATTAAAAAAATCTCTAGAAGCACTTTTGTTTTTAAAAAAAGCAGCTTTTGGGAGGGCAAAAGCCCATCCAAACATCCTCTTAGCTGGATTCATTATTTCGATGCAAAAGAAAAATAAAATTAAATCAAAATTTCCAATGCCTTTAAATCTATGCCTTTAAATCTGATATACATAAATGTAGGCTGTGGCCTGCATAGACACAGATATGCCATCCTTCTTTCTTTTTTGGTCATTCATTCGTTTATTTTTATTTATTTTTTTGAAATATACAGGTTTCTTTAAACAGATTGGTGCATGAAATGAAGAGACTCTTACCATGACATGATAGTTTCATATTTAGTAGTATGGTTATTTTGACGTTCATAATTCCAACTAAATACCCACAATTTCTTTTGAATTTCCCCCCTAATGACATTTAAGCAGAATGGTTCTCTTGAATTTCACTAGTATTGCTGTTTGAGAATCTATAATAAATTACTTTCATGTTACTTATGCTGAAAATTATTTAAACTTTCTTGTTAATTATTTCAACTGACTTGTCAACTAATACCTTTTTGACAGCCCTAACTCAAAGCACTCTTATCTTTCTTTTTCAGATAACACAACTAAATAGTTGATGATTATTACCACCCAAAAAGGACATTTTATTTTGACTAGGTGACTTGTGGATGCAATACTCACTTGTAGCTAAATTAAATAGTTAATAACATGTTTTTGTTTTTATATAGGGATCTTTCTTACAATACGGGCTTGACAGGATCAGTTCCAAGAGAAATTGGGAGTTTGAAAAAGCTGCAATCCAAGGCAAAAAGAGAACTTTGCACAAAGGGTAGGTTGTTTTATAAGATTTTAGGTTAAATAAAATCAAATTGATTGGAAAACCAAGTTGGAGCTTGGTATAGGTTGTTGCTTGAGATTGGAAAATTACAAACAGTTTAATAAAAATCAAGTATGGGCTTTTTTGTTTAACAAAAAATACACATTAAATTTTTGAAGGCCCATGGGCTGACCCTAACCCATAGGGCTTTTGGCCCATGTGGCCCAATATCATTGTGGGCTTTTTGGCCCTAACCCATATGGGCTAGGGTTAAATGGGCCTGGCTGGTTAATTTTGAAAGCTCTAGGTACTATTGTGTTCGTCTTTTTATGTTTATTTAATCACTTTTTTTTTTCTATAAAAAAGAAGAAGTTTTTTAAACAAGGGCAAGGCGTAACTGATATCAGGTTCCCCCCCTTTACTCTTTCTCACCAACAATAACCTTAGCAAACAATTCTATTCTTATTAGGAACTATAATAACCCTAATTATATAACTTTTAAATTAGAGAGTTATGATGAGGACCTTATGGTCATAAATAGAATGAGAATGAAATTCTAAGAATTTGGATACCCATATTGAGGGTATTTCAGTCAGGTGAATTTTCATCTGTTGTGTTTAACTGCTGACGCAGTAATAGACTGTAGAATAGCTCTAGTACAGTGGATTTAAGTTAGAGAGCTATCCAAATGATATGAATATCATAAATGATGTAAGCATAGGATTTGATGAAGTTTGATACCTATATTGAGGGTATTCTGAACAGTTGAGTTTTCATCTGTTATTTTTGACTGCTGACGCAGTAACAGTCAGTAGAATAGCTTCAAGAGAGCAAATTATAGTTAGAGATCTAATCTAATGATATAAACATCATGAATGAGGTTAGGATATGATTTGATGAAGATTGATACCCATATTGGGGTATTTTTGAAAAGTCACTTTTGCCGGGTATTTTGTACTGCTGTAGCAGCAGTCGGTAGAATCCCGAAACGGGAAAAAAATGAGAAAATGAAAATAAAGACCAATATATGCCTAACAAGTCATAATTAGACAAAAAATGTTAAAGTTAAGATGATTATGAAATCCGGGTACAGTTAAGAACACCGGTAAAAACTATAGTGCAATTAAACAAATGTTAGTGGATCTGTGATCTACTGAAAGAATTCCTTCATTGAAGGAATAGGGTAGAAATCGAAAGAAATAGAAAAAGAAATCAGAGAGAGAGAAGAAACTATAAGATGAGTTTCCAATAGAATGAATTGTATATTGAGAGAGAGAGAGAGTACAAGCTCTATATATAGAGCATAAAGCTGACTCATAGATGAGTCAGCAATCCTAACAAACTTGAACAAACTAACAGAAAGGTAAGAGAGCAGCAATCAGCTGCTATATGTAGTAGGAAAAATATCCTACTACATACAAACTAAGCTATATACATCTAACACTCCCCCACAAGATCAACAGTGGTGGACTGAGTTGAGTTCAACACTTTGAGCTTGTTTCGAAAGGCAGCAAACATGGAGAATGACAACGGTTTGGTAAAGGAATCTGCCAATTGATCTGCAGCAGGAATGTGTTGAACGATTATATCTTTAGCAACAACCTTTTCCCGAAGAAAATGTAAGTCCAATTCAAGATGTTTGGTTCGAGCATGGAGAATAGGATTGTGAGCAATGGCCACAGCACTCAAGTTGTCACACAAGATAAGAGGAACAGACAGAGACAGCTGCAATTCATGAAAAAGAGATTTAATCCACAAAATCTCAGCACAAACAAGTGCCATACTCCTGTATTCTGCTTCAGCAGTAGACCGAGCTACAAGTGGTTGCTTTTTAGACCACCAAGAAAGCAAGTTCGAACCAAGAAAGATGCAGGCTCCAGAAGTGGATCGACGATCATCAACATCACTTCCCCAATCAGCATCACAATAAGCAGTAAGGGGAAAGGATCCATGAGGAGACTTAACAGGATGGAAATGAAGACCAAAAGTAGCAGTGCCTTGTAGATATCTAAGGATGCGTTTTACAGCCTTCCAATGCTCCACTAATGGCTGACTCATAAATTGGCAAACTTTGTTCACAGAGAAGGAGATTTCTGGTCGTGTAATGGTGGCATATTGTAAAGCACCCACCACAGAACGATACAAATGAGGATCATCAAAGTTAGAAGAGCCAATCTTGGTGAGTTTGCAACTAGAAGCCATGGGAGTAGAAATTGCCTTTGCTTCCTGCATATTGACTCGAGCAAGGAGATCTCTGATGTACTTGGATTGATTGAGAGACAGAGAACCAGTAGACAGTCTCTGAACCTCAATTCCAAGGAAAAAATCCAAGTCCCCTAGGTCCTTTAGAGAAAAAGAGGAATGGAGCTGTGAGATAATCTTTTGAATAAATGAAGCATTGTTACCTGTGAGAATTATGTCATCCACATAAACTAACATATAAATTCTCAGACTTCCAGCCTTGTAAATGAATAAGGATGGATCACACCTGCTTGCTTGGAAACCAAAAGACAATACTGCATGCTTCAATTTGTCAAACCAAGTTCTTGGAGCTTGCTTGAGACCATAGAGAGACTTGTGAAGACGACAAACAAGAGACTTGTTGTCAGATTCAAAGCCTGGAGGTTGAACCATATACACCTCTTCCTCTAGATCTCCATTTAAAAAGGCATTGTTGATATGTAGTTGTCTCAAAGGCCAACCATAGGTAAGAGCAATGGCTATGATAGCCCGAACAGTGACAGGTTTTATAACAGGAGCAAAAGTCTCATTGTAGTCAAATCCTGGCCTTTGGTGAAACCCCTTAGCCACTAGACGAGCCTTGTATTTGTTGAGACTTCCATCTGAATTTTTCTTAACCTTGAACACCCATTTACACCCAATAGCTTTTCTTCCATAAGGTAAGGAAACAAGGGACCAAGTTCTGTTGCTGTGTAAGGCTGCAAATTCTGTTTGCATTGCCTTAAGCCAATGTGGACTGTTGAGTGCTTGCTTAACAAAAGAAGGTTCAGTATAGGTGAGCAATACAATGTTCCTGGCAAAAGATTTTGACCGAGTGATGATTGATCTAGGAGAAGAGGAGCCCAGAGAAGTGGATGGTGCATATTCTGAACGTGAAGAGGCAGCACTGGTTGGTGAAGACAGTGAGGGTGAGCATGCAGGCCTTGGTGATGCATCAGAGAGCATAGGAGTAGCTGCAATATTAGGACTATCAAAACTGCTACCAGAAGATGAGACATTAGTATTGGATGAGTCAGCATTGCTTCTAGGAGAGCTATCAATAGGAGTCACTGGAGTAACAGTTGCAGGAGCTGGTGAAGGAATGCTGGAAGCAACCTCTGTGCTTGGAATCTCAGCAGTTGAAGTGCAGGAGGACTGAACATGCAAGGGAATAAGGCATGTGGGAGCAGTCTGAGGAGTGGTACTGATCTTCTTGGTAGTCCATTCCTTGAAAGGAAACCTGTACTCATTAAATAACACATCTTTTGAGATAAAAACTTTGCAATCAGGACTCAAACAGATATAGCCCTTGTGATGCGATGAGTAACCAAGGAAGACACATTCTTTTGATCTGAATTCCATTTTATGCTTATTATAAGGCCTTAAAAAAGGAAAACAGGCACAACCGAAGGACTTAAGAAAGAGGTAATCAGGTTGCTGTTTGAAGAGTTCAGTATGAGGGACTTTAAAATTAATGGAAGAGGAAGGAAGTCTGTTTATAAGGTACACAGCAGTAGAGAAAGCATAGTCCCAATACTGCATTGGAAGAGAGGAGTGTGAAAGGAGAGCTAGGCCAGTCTCCACAACATGACGATGCTTTCTATCCACAACACCATTTTGATGATGAGTGTGTGGACATGTCACTCTATGAATAACACCATGCTGGTTAAGGTATTGAGTGAAAACCCGAAATTCACCCCCCCAATCTGTTTGTAAGGCTTTTAGGGGCAGCTGAAATTGAGTGGTTACCATAGCATGAAATTGTTTGAAAATAGAAATAGCATCAGATTTCTGTTTTATGGGATAAAGCCAAGTGTATCGAGTACAAGCATCAACAAAGGAGATATAATATGCATTACCAAGAGAGGATTTTACAGGAGATGGTCCCCAAAGATCACTATAGACAAGGGTGAAAGGGGTAGTATATTCGGTTTTGGATGATGAGGAATATTGTCTATGAGACTTTGCACAACAACAAGATGAACAAAATTCTGCCATTTTATTATTGATGTGTATATTACAAGATTTAAGTACATTTTTAAGAGACTCAAGGTGTGGATGCCCCAAATGACAGTGCCACAGTGAATACAAGGAATCAGTTGGAGTACATGTTGTATTATTGATGCTAGTACTAGTATTGGGACAAGATACATTGGTGTCACTATTAGCACTAACTATATTGACAGACTTGTTGATAGAAGAAGGGCTGACACAAGAAGTATGAGTAACAGGAACAGAAGCCGTGGTAAGTTGCAAATTTGGAAAGTGATACAAGCCATCAATTCCAGCAGCACCTTGAAGAAGTATCTGATGAGAATCCTGACATTTCACAAAACAAACATCAGAATGAAACTCAAAGAATACAGAGTTATCTTTAGCAAACTGACTGACACTGATCAGATTTTTAGTAATTGATGGGACTAAAAGCAAATTCTTAAGATGCAGTAAAGAATTCGAATGAAAAGGTGATATAATTGAAGAGGAACCAGTGGCTGTTATGGATAAACCTTGTCCATTTCCAATTAGAATGTGATCAGTACCACTGAGATGTTGGCCTTGTATGATGTTTTGAGGTGTACCAGTGACATGATTTGATGCTCCAGAATCAGGAACCCACTCAACTAGTGGAGTTGAGTGTGAAAGTGATGAATCAGTAGGCTTTGTTGAGATAAATGCCTGTGGTTGGCTCTGTGATCTGTTGTACTGAAAGGATCTTGCTGGTTGGGGCTGCTGATGAACAAAAAACTGAGGATATGATGTATGTTGTGGTGGTGGTAAACTTGGAGTGAAGTTTTCTTCAAAGCGGTGCCAACACTCCCTTACATCATGACCAAACTTATAACACAGCTGACAATGGACGTTTGATCTAGTTCCACGTCCTCTACCTCGATTAAATCTCATTGTGGATCTCCCTCTTCCTCTGTATGATCCACTGTTGCTGTTGAAATGAGCTTCTGCAGGTTGCTCTGTTCGACTCTGTTTTCTGGTTTCAGAAACAGAGTCGTCTTCTTCGTCAGATTCCGATTTCTTCTGCACCTGAGCACGTTGGGTGAGGTTCAGGGATGCTCCCTCATTCAGTAGCTGTTCATTCTGCTTGTTCAGGAGCTGTTCATGAGCCATAAGCTCCACTCCTAAGTCTGCAACGGAGTATGCTCTGTCACGTCCATGTATCATCATTACAAAAGGATTGTAATCAGAAGGCAATCCTTCAAGTATCGTCTCAGTATGTTCTTCAATTGAGACTGGATTTCCAATTGATTTAAGAGAGTCACAAATCGTTTTGATTCGAGTTATGTACTCTCTTGCAGTCTTCGTACCTTTCTTCATCGTCTTCAACTCAGATCTGAGTTGTCTGGATCTGGATTTCATCACACCATGGAACAACTTGTGTATATTCTCCCAAGCTTCGAACGAATGCTTCACAGGAAGAATGCCGTTCACCACTTGCTCAGAGATAGTGGATAACAACCAAGTCAGAAGCATCTGATCTTGTGTTAACCACTCTGAATATGCAGAACTAAAAACACCGTTTTCTTGATCGTCTTCTGTCTCGAACTTCCGAGGAATCTTTGGATTCACTAAAAAACGTTGGAGTTGATGTGAAGTAATGATCGGTTCTATGATCTGGTTCCAGAAGAGATAATTATCTTCTGTTAACCTTGCAGAGATCTGAAAATTGAAGAGAGAAGATGGATTTTTAGGTTCCATCGTGGTTTTGGAGACGGATTTGCTTTGACTGGCTGCACTTGCTTCTGTGTTGGTTGCGGAAGACATGATCGACTACTGTCTATGGATCATAAAGCTCTTGATACCATGAAAGAATTCCTTCATTGAAGGAATAGGGTAGAAATCGAAAGAAATAGAAAAAGAAATCAGAGAGAGAGAGAAGAAACTATAAGATGAGTTTCCAATAGAATGAATTTTATATTGAGAGAGAGAGTACAAGCTCTATATATAGAGCATAAAGCTGACTCATAGATGAGTCAGCAATCCTAACAAACTTGAACAAACTAACAGAAAGGTAAGAGAGCAGCAATCAGCTGCTATATGTAGTAGGAAAAATATCCTACTACATACAAACTAAGCTATATACATCTAACATCTACTAATCAAATTTTTAAGTTATGAACATGATAATTAGAAAAAATGAATGTTAAGTATTTAAAGTTAGAGTTTTGGGAGTTTTCGGGTAAAAATTTGACGACGGATCAGTTAAAAATTACACCGGGTCTCACTAAAGGACGAATGCCACTTAAGTGACATGGAAACCCTAATTAGGGCACCTTCCCCTCCCATTTCAAATCTGAATCAGCCCCCTCTTCTCACTTCTCTCTCTAAAATTCAAACTTCAAATTTTGCTCTCACTTCTCTCTAAGATTTCATCTCCAAAACCTCACCAAATCACCAAACCTCCTTCATCAAAGTTGTTCCTCTCATCATCCTCTTCAAGGTAAGCTCCCTAAGGTATTATATTGGAGTGTAGGCTTGTGCTAAGCTCCCTAAGGTAAGCTCCTAGTTCTAGTTGACTCCTCTCTCTTGTGGCCCCACCATGATGGTGGGCATTATGGTTGTATTGTATGAGAGTATATGGTATGATGTATATGTGCATTCATTCACATTCATATAGATGTTATATGATCTTGATGTTATGATGATGCACTGATGATATATGTTATGAGGACCCTGGCCAGTGATCATTGTATGTAGGCTGCCTATGACTTGACTCTGGGAGCTATTTTATACTGAGGTTGTGTTGACTGTCTATGGCTTGACCCTGGAAGTCACACATGTGTAACTGTATATGGCTTTGACCCTGGGGTTACACAGGATGATACGATGATGCTATGTTTATGATGTATGCTTGTATTGTATGCTTTATATCTGACTTGTCATGCAGGAAGTGGGCTCAGGGGTTAGAGGATCCTCTATGAACCTTGAGCTTACTGAGATGTTGTTATCTCACCTCGTTTGGGGATATCATTTCAGGTATCCAGAGTAGTGGTGATGCTTCTAGGGGAAAGGCCCTCGCATTGGAGTAGTTGATGATGCAGCTGATGATTTTATATTATGTTTAGATTTGATGTTGGCATGTAGACTTGTTAACATGCTTAATTATTTTATGGAGATTATTGTATGTATTTATTTAGGCTCATGATAGTATTCTTAGAGCCATGAATTATTTACTGATGCTTTTATACTTTGAATTAATATAGACTTGATGCATGTATTCAGTTAATTTGGGCACGGAGCCTTATTAATTGTATTGACCCATTGAGGGGATTGCAGTCTGTGTGGACTTGCAAGTTATCTGTTTAAATTATTATATCAATTAGGTTATCTGTATGTGTGGGATCATGTTCCCAGTTATCTGAAATATAGCCGTTATGCTGTCCGTGAGACTCTGTCAAGAATGACACTTGATGTTATATCTTGATGGTCTATGGCCACTAATACTGGCTCATGGAATTAATTAGTAGATGTATGTTTAGATTTACACTTTCGCAGTATCTCACGTGTACGTTTCTAGAAATGTTTTTATAAAAGGTTTTTGGAAAAAGTTTACTCATATTTTTATAAGACGCTTTATTCCTTTTCAATAAAGTCTTCCGCTGTGAATGTTAAATATCATGTATGTTAACAACCGGAGTACTACGGGGTGTTACATGAACACCCATGTATTCATTTCATGCATTCATGTACTTAATTCTATACCATTATGTCACTTCATGCTGTAGCTGTTATCTCTTTTTTATGTTCCAATCGGCTGTGGTTTGTGTAATCATCTTCATTTCTGGATTTTGCTTCCTAATTTGGTTTCATTGGATTGCAATGATACATACAGATGAGTGTTGTGACGGATTCTCCAGTACATTCATCCAGCAGTGATGATTTCATTGCATTTCTTGATGCTGCACTAGATGCAAATTCACCCAATGCATCGTCAGATAAAGAAGATGGAAACCAAGATGAGTTTGAGAGTGTCAGGTTTTCTTCATTGCCTGTTTCATATTATTATATACTTACTGGAATGAGTTAAGTTATTGCCAATTGCGATTTCACAAATTTATTGAAGTATAGTTGGTAATTTGGTATGACATATTCATATATGAAGTCGTGATTCCTTAGAGGACTAAGCATTTTTTAGATACAGAGTGCAATGGGGTTCGATTGACCATGTAGCTGACCCCATCTTGTAGGGCAAGGCTTGGTTATTATTGTTGTTGTAGGGTACTGTGGTTGTTCAGACTTTAATTGTAGTTGAGTAAGTTGCTTGATAACTACTTTCAAAAAGTGTTTTAAATTGATTTTCTTTTATCAAGATCATAATAAAAATTTACAGGTTATTATATTTTAGGAGTGATTACTTGTTTCTAAAAAATCATAGATGATCATACTGTGAGGTTTTAATTACATTTATGGCATTTTTTTAATATAGCTAAAGACACACTGAAATGGTTGTCTAGGTAAGGGATCCTTACTGCATCCTTCTTTCCCTGTCAACTATGTTATAGAATGAATATCACTACTAGTTATGCCTTGTCTTCTTAACTACTCACATTACTGTGTTCTTTATCTTTGTTTTGCTTTCATATCTTCACTGTCGTATGAAAACTTATTTTTACTGGCCTGTGGAATTTGGATGCAATTTGCATAAACCCGAGAGAGAAACTTGGGTTTTGGGGTTCATGTTTTTGGTGTCTATTTGTGTTGCAAATGTCATTCTGAGAGATAATCATGTAATGCTATGGTTTTTTTTGTTGTCTCATGTTTTTGGTCAAATTTCACTGTCTTATACTTTAATTTATGGATTAAAGCAGAATTAAAAGATGTAAATTTGAAAGCATTGAGGAAACTGAGGGGTCTACTTCAGAAGGAACTAAGGAACGGAATTTAGGTAATTTTGATTGTTTTTGTTGTGTTTCTTCATTATCTTTACTGCAAACCAGAATCATTCCCACCACATGTGCAGCTGGTTGTAATTTTCTAGAATTTATTCATGGACAGCTTCTCTTTTAGAGAAAGAAGACCAATTTTTAGTGAAGGATTCGTGTACACTCCACACTGCCTTTATCACGGGCCACTGGATAACTACTAAACCTTACCTAAACTTATT